>RJWM01028196.1:0-25902 GCA_004363535.1 Dasyprocta punctata | reverse complement strand
CGATGCGCAAATTGCAACCATTGTCAAGCTTCTATCTTCCGGCTTTGTAAACCTGCAATGTTGTGTATTTACGCTAGTTGTTTGCTTGTCTCCTTTGCTTGTTGTTTTTACTATATATGTCGTTTTTTTTGTTGTTGTTGTTGTAGTTTTTGTTTGTTTTGTTTTTCTTCGCTCAAATAAAAATAAATAAATAAATAAATAAAATAATGCCTCAAGTGGAGTTGAGAGTTCTACTGCCATCTGGTGCAGCAAGTCTACTATGGGCTATTATGTCCAAAGGAAAAGAAAACAGCAAAGAGAGATTCCTGTGCACCCTTGTTGATTGGCACTCTTCACAGTAGCCCAGATAAGGAATCAAACACGGTGCCCATGGTGGCGGCAGAGGAGATAAAGACATGATATCTATTGTACATGGTGGAACGTTCAACTATAAAATGAAATGGAACCTTGTCATTTTTGCCAACATGGATGAGCCTGGAGGGCATTGTGTTGGGTAAAACAAGTCAGGCACAGAAAGACAAATGTTTATCTCATTTTCATTTAGACATAGAAACTAAAAAGTTGGCCTCATAGAAGTAGAGAGTAAAATAGTGGATACTAGGGGCTGGAGTGGGAAGAGAGGGGAAGGTTCATAGGTCAGGAGTACAGTTGGAAAGAAGGAATAACTTCTAGTGTTCTAGAGCACAGAAGGGTAAGTATAGTTGACAACAATTAATTGTATGTTACAAAATGTTCTTAACATAAAGAAATAATGAGTATGTGGGGTGCTGGATATACCAATGACCCTGATCTGATTATTGCAGATTGCATGCAGTATTGAAATATCACACTGTAACCAACATTATTTCAAATATATATGTGTCTCTATATATATGTAAATTTATTATAAAAAGTTTTCTAAAACTTTCCAAATTTCCCATCAGAACTGAGGAATTTTTAGCTTCCACATACTTAGTCTTAGGCCCCATGTGTGTTCTCCAACTCAGTTTTCGAGTAGCTTTGGAAGAGAAAGTCAAATAGTTCCTCCCCACGGGCCTCAGCCCCAGTGCCATGTCCACGTTCTTTCCAAGAAAGCAACGGCACTAAGATGGCATTTCAGTCCATAGGCAATTATCACCAAGATACTATGGCATTGTAGAAATGATACTTTAAGCCCAGTGGATGTGAATCTAGTTACGAACTAATTAATTTAGAAAGCTTCTCTTATTAAAGCACTGTAATTGTATGCTTCAAACTAATTTTTTAACCTGGATCATTTCAGATTTGTTTCGTGATACTCAGCCTCCCTCCCAAATCTTTTGGATTTCGGTGCAAACTGTAATAGTCTGGGAAGCAGCTTCCACATGCAGGTGGTAGTTCTTGCTGTGGTAGAAAAAGCAGAGGCCTTGGATTGTAGTCCTGGGTACAGTGGTTGCTGCGCCTGACTGTTAGCTGGGTACCTTTGCCCAAGTGACTCACTGTCGCTGAGCCTCAGGTTCCTCACCCACCACAGAGTGAGGCCACGTTTCCAAGATACCCATGCGCCCACACGCCATGCCCAGAAAGGAACTCCGGGACACACTCATGTTCAGACAGACACGTTGGGGGGCATGCAAAATCAAAGTTGGGAAACACTGGGTGAAGCCATGTTGTTTTCTTACTGAGCTAATTCCAGGAACCTTTCATTGGCACCTGGGAGGGGGAACCTAGAACACAGTGGTTTCCATGTGTGTTGGACCGTTCAGTCTGTTTTGTCATCACTAAATATCTGTAAAGGCTGGCGCTGTTTGAACCAGTAACAAGCTGGAAAGAAGCCAGGTGTCTGCTGACTGTCGGGCTAACCTCCTCTCCCCTCAGGGAATACTAGACAGCCTTACACAGAACCGGATAGATCTGCTTGTTGGTGTAAAAAATCACCAACATACATTATTAAACACAAAAGGCATGGTGTGAATTTTATAAAAATGCCCCCATTTGTGTATTTGTGTGCGTGCACTTAAATGCAGATGGATAGACATGAGGTATGATCCAAAAATGTGATTAATGTTTAAATTTTTTTTTTTTTCCGGCACCGGGGATTGAACTCACAACCTCACGCCTGCCAGGGTAGGCGCTTAAGGCACTGAGCCAAACTCCCGGCCCTGGTTTTTTGAGGCAGGGTCACACTGTGTAGCTCAGGCCGGCCTTGCGCTCGCGTTGTAGCCCAATCCGGCCTCGAACTCACAACGCTCCGCCTACCTCAGCCTCCCGAGTGCTGGGATTAATGTTTAAATTTTTAAAAACATGTTATACGTTGCCATTAATCTCCCTCACAATTCTCTCCCTCACTTCAAAAACACCCCGTCATTCTTCCGGCTTTCTGATGCAGTTCTGGAAGTCCTACTCCGTGAGTGTCTTTGGATGCCTCTCCTGGCTACCTCTATGTCCTGAGTTGATTCAAAACGTTTACCTTTCTTGGTCACTTAGATTTTGAGAAAGAGCTAGAAGTCCCACAGGGCCAGATCTGGTGAATAAGTGGATGTTTTCATGAGCCTTCTTATGAGTTGGTGGCACTCAGAAGCAATGCTCAGTTTATTTTGGATCACAATTTGTAAAACGCTCACAAAAGAAGGCCTCCAGAGCTGCTTCCAGAAGCGGCAAGAATAATGGGGTAAGTGTGTCCCGAATAGGAGGAGGATTGTGAGGAGGGTTACAGGCAGTGCATTTTTATTGTAATAATTTTTTTACTTAACCACTCACAATATATTCTGATCACTCCCCATCTAAGAATGTGTGCTCAGTGTGGGAGATTCCTCAGCAAACACCTAAGGAACTCTTCTCAGGGGCCTAGGAAGGGCACCGAAGTGGGTTTAGAGGACATTTTTACTTCTTATTTTGTACCACTAAATACTGTTGGAACTCATTTATATTGTTTTTATAACTTTTTAAAGTTAAAAATGTATAATTTGTTTAGAAATTCTTTTTAGCTTATGCTCTATAATTTTAGAGTTTCTCAAACCCACAACTGAGACTAATTTAAACTTACCTTTTTTATAAAAAGTAGCCAAAGTTTTGAGCTCCCTATGTCCTACAGATTGTGAACTCTTCTGTATTTTTCTAGCAGTTAAATGGATGGACACTGTTATGGTTTGTGTCTGGTTGTCCCCAAAGCCTCGTGTGGTCATGGGGAGTGGGCTTTTCAGAGGCAGCTGAGTCTAGAGTTTGTGACTAGTTCTTTGTCTAGCGCCAGGGTGCGTGCTACACCCACTCTAGGTCAGGTAGCCTGCATACAGCATGAGGTAGGAGAAGAGGCTTGCTTCTCCCTTTTGCCCCCTTTTGCTCTTGTTGCTTTTGCTATCTTCTGCTGCCATGAACTGTTGCCCCTCTGCCATGTGCCACCCTGCCTTGGAGCCTGTGGATTATGAACTGAAACCTCCACAAACTATGAGCTAAACAAACCTTTCTTCCATTAATTTTGGGTATCAAGTATTTCGCTCCAGCAGCAAGAAAAAGTCACTAAGACGAACACATAGAGAAGATTAAGTGGAGTCCATGGAGCCCACACTTCAGGCTGAATCTATCTCAAAAGGCCAAAGAACCTAGCCATAGGAACAAGGATAAAATTGTGAGTTCCCCTGTAGGAAAACAGTAGCAGGAAAATCACAACAAGGCAGAGAACCTCCGAATCCCAGAACAGATGAACTGGAAGGAATCTGATCATTAGCGCCCCCAGCTGCCTCATTCTTCAGAGGAGAAATCTGAGACGCAGAGGTGTGAATTGGAAGACTAAACAACCCATCTCAAACCTGGGAGTCCTGCTTCTGTATCTAGAAGTTTCACCATGTGGCCAACCATTTCTCCAAAACAGAGAGGAGTTACACTCTTACCTGCCACTATGGAGACAGGATGAGCTCCCTAGCTGCAAGAATGACCAAAGCTAGACACCATGCACAGGAGAAACAAAGTCGACCCAGGAGAAGAGTCAGCCAAAGATGTGGAGAAAGCCACACCATTTAGCTAAGTTAGCTGATACTCAAAGTGATGACAATCTCAGGGAAAGAAGGGTGCCAATTTTAAGGCAAAGAGACTGAAGAGGATACAAATCAAAGAACAAGATGTATCTGCTCCAGCTGATGAAGAGAAATGGGCAGAAGGAGTTTGCCACTGGCTTTTGGTGTCTGTTCTGCACACCTGAGGGATTCATTTCTCCACTGGTGCACATATTGTAAACTCAGTAGTGAACGTGATGCGCACAGCACATGGGTCAAGAACGAGCATTTCCACCCAAGTGAGTTGTCTGGAGCATGGGAGTTCTTACAATGCTAGAACTTTTATGTTTTTTTATAATTTTCATAGACGTCTTTATTAAAAGCACTGTATACTTCCCTGCCTTTCCAAACAGAAAGTGCAACATGACATTGAAACTTTTATCTCAACTATTCATTATTTACACTGAGAAAATAAGTTGTTTTCCTGAGTTTTTGCAGAGTAACCCATACTATGGAGGCATGGTGGACTTGTTTTCTGGTCTGGTTCAGGGCTGGAGAATTGAATCTAGGGCCTTGAACATGCTAAGCAGGCGCTCTGCCCCTGAGCTGCATCCCCAGCCTTGTCTTCTGTTCTTTCATTTGAATTCTGGATGAGCTGCACAAGGCACTGCTAGATCCAAGAGACAAATTAATATTTTTTTACAAGTAGGTGTTTTGCAACAAACAAGTTTGTTGTTTGTATCAAAAAAAGGAGAAGGAGAAGAGGAAGAGGAAGAAGAAGAAAGAAGAAAAAAGAAAAGAAAAAGAAGAAGAGGAGGAGGAGGAGGAGGTGGTGGGCAAAAATGAGAAAATATCACCTTATCCTCACTTGTTCCTCATTTGATAAGAACAGTAGTATTTGAGGTTGGGATTATTGTGCTTTCACAGATGAGAAAACTGAGTCCCAGAGATGCTTCCAAGGCTACCAGGAAAGCTGAAGGTAGAAAAACAGTGCAAACCTAGTCATTTTGGTTCCTTGAGCCCTGCACCCTCCACTTGGCAGCACACAACCCTGTCTGTCTGTCTGTCTGCCACTCCAACACACACAGTCATGACACCTAAGCCTGGCAACCTCTGCCTCTGCTCCCTTCTACTGTGCTGTTTTCCTCTCTCATGGTCCAACATGAGCTCGCTCTGAGGGCTGCTGTAGAGGAGAAGGCAGATGCGTTCCCCTGTGCGGGTTGGGGCCGCCCCTCTGAGAAAGGATCCCTGGATGATGCCACTGCTCTGAGGAGCCCGTTCCCTGCCTGCCTTGTTTCTGCACATGCGCCAGGCAGGGGATGTAAAGTCTGCGGTGTGTGCAACCAGAGTCCTGGAGCACCAGCCCACTGAAGACGGCTGCTTTTGTGACGATCTCAGTAAAGGAAGTGAGCAAGGTAGCAGAAAGGCAAGAAGAGGAGGAGATCTGGGGAAACTTTATGATTAAGTCCTAAGAGTAGCCCCGCGAGGGGCCCCCGCCCATCCCCAGCGGCGCAGGCACCAATCAGGACTCAATATGGACTGCCTTCCAGGGTCCTGACCCCAGGACCTTGGAGGAGAATGAGAAGGGCCCCGCGAGGGGCCCCGCCCAACCCGAGCGGGCTTGGAATCAGGGACAACACTAGCACCACCACCTCCACCACCCCCGCCATAAGCAACCTGCTGTTTCGGAGGTCTGGCTGGATTGATAGCAGCCAAGGAACATCAACCAACTTTTGTTTTGTAGATTTGGCCAGGCCTCTGGTCAGCAACCCAAGCGTCTCTTTACAGCGGGCAATATAGCAAGTATGGGGGATTCTCTTCTGCCTTGTCTTTTATTATTAATAAAATATAAAAAAAAAAAAAGTCCTAAGAGTAGTGGTGACAACAGAGTAGGGGAGAGAGAGAGAGAGGCAACATGGGCAGGTGGTATGCGATAGTGGGGAATATTCTTGATGTCCTCTCTCCAGAATCTCCATCAGACCCCTAATCTGTCCCTAATCAGTATACAATTCTAAGCACACGCAGCATGCTTGCTATAAAATACAAATTCTGGACAAGGCCTTTCTGCACCCTCCTCATACTGCCACCCCCAAATGACTCCTCCATAGAAGTGCTGGACCCCCAGCATTCAGGACAGCTGCTGGTCAGTTCCCCGCTTCCCTCCACTCTCAGGTGCTGTCCCCCAGTCACGAGGCCCAATCCCATGAGGTTTCCCAGTGCACAGGGCGGTCGTTTCCTACCCTCCCTGCCAGGCTGCCCCCTCACAGAGCCCAGGCCTCCGGCAAATTGTTTTTGTGGCCCAAGCCTCAGACAGCTCTCACGTCAGCACAGACACGCGAGCTCCCTTCAACTGGGGCTCAGCACCTGTGAGATCCAAGCCGCTCAGCATGGGGCTCTCTCCAGCCGACGGCTCTCAGCTGCCACTAGGCTGTTCACGAGGGGTGGGACTAATAGGAGAATACCGGTGTGCTGTTCAGTTAAAAAAATAAAACGACCCATAAGGCGGGTAATAACCATCCCTGTGAAGAGATATGAGCGACACTAAAGCCGTCATGCTAGGAAAAAAGAATGATTGCTCCTCTCTCTCTCTCTCTCTCTCTCTCTCTCTCTCTCTCTCTCTCTCTCTCTCTCTCGCATTCTCTGAGCTGGTGGGAGCCTCAGACGTGCAGTCATTTACTCAGCACAGCTGGAACTGGTCAGGAAAAGGATAGAAGCTGCGGAGGCAGAGGGATGTCGGCTTAGCCAGGCACACGGGGCCCTCACGACGTGCCCAGCCCTGGGTCGGGCAGTGTGGCACAGTGTCCCCAAGTCAGCACACTTTGGAAATACCCAGGGAACTTTTGAACACAGATTGGAAGGCTCCACTTCAGACCTGTAGAAAAGCAATCGGAAATCTTTGATTTTTTTTTTTTTTAAGCTCTCCAGGTGATTCTATTGCAGCTTTTTCAGGGACTGGCATTTAGAAACCACCGCGGTGGGAACTATAATAAAAGTATGAGATTCGGTTTGTCCTTAAGGAGCTTACCATAGAAGCAAAGAGATAAGGCTCATTTATACGAAGCAAATTTAATTATTCCCTCGTCTGTGTTCAAATACTAGTGCTTTACGCATGCCTCTATTGTAGCTTTCGTTTCCTTGGTTTGGAAATGTTTATTAACGTCTTTAGAGTGCGCTGTGAACTATTTGAAGGCAGGAATTGCACTCACTCATCTTAATTTATTCACACAATCGTTGAATCATTTGTTCATTCATTCATTCCTTGACTCAAGCAGACTCTGAGTCTCCCAGGTGCGAAACACTGCTCAGGGAACCAGCAGGGAGGCAGCAAATGGGCAAGTCCCCAGCTTCCCTGGAGCCAACATTCTAGAAGGGGGGAGGGAGGGGAGCAATAAAATAAACAAAGGAAGAAGACAAGTGCTATAATGGAGGTAAAAGATGAACCAAAAAGCGATCTCTGGGAGACTTCTCTAGGTTGGAGATGCTTAAACTAAACCCCAAGCGTAGACACAGAGCCAGAGGCGTGAACATCTGGCCTGAGCATCCCAGGTACCACAACGCAAAGACTGCACTGAACTGGCGAACTCCAGCAGTGCGAAGAAGCCAGGGAGGCTGAAGCTGGGAGCTGCCCAGGAAAGAAGCAGGGTCTGAGGCCATGGAGGTGTGCAGCAGCCGCTGTGGTGGGCTTCTGTCTTATTTTCTGTTTCCATTTCTGTTTCATTCAAAGTACCACAGAACAGCATTGGAGGGTTTTACCCAAGGTGATCAACTCGCATGACCTGATTTGCTCTGCTTGGAAATTACTCTATGTGGACAATAGATTACAATGAGACAAGACTAGAAGCAGGAGAGGAGTTAGGAAGTATCTTACTTACTCTTCTCATCTCTGAAATGCAATATCTGACACCCGCAAGTTAAAGGCTAAAAGGTTCATTTTGCTTCACAGTTTGTCAACTGGCTCCGAGGCAGGTGAAGTGGCAAAGGGGCATCGCAGAGGGCAAACAACAGTTCCTGGGGTGGCTGGCAGGAGGCAGCACCTTCCCTTTCTCTTTTTAGATGACAACCAGACTAGAAACCTATTGACTGGTGCCACCCACAGCCAGGGTGGGGCTTCCGTTATCCACACCCAGAACTGTGCTGCGCCCATGTAGTAATCGCACCCCTTTAATCCTAGTATCCCACACCCTAGATGCAGCCACCTCCATGGAGCCCAACTATGAGCACACGAGGCTCCGGGAGGACATCTAGATACAAGTCATAACAGGAAGTGACGTCAGAAGTCCAGGCAAGAGATGAAGGGCAAGGCAGAGTAGGAGGAGGGACCTGACCAGGTGCAGCTCATATTTAGGATGTTTCTCCCCATCTGATTGATGGATTGGTAGTGGAGTGAGAGGAAGATGGCAGGGCTGACTTCTAGACTAATGAATAAGCCCAACACCCAGAACATAATAATAAGCATTTGGTGAATGATTACTGAAAGATTGGACAAGTGAGTATAAGACAATTCAACATCAGCATCTCGATCATGATAATCATGTACCAATGTGTCCGGTGTAGGCAAAAGTGCTCTGGGCCATGAAAGAGATGTGCTTGTGGATAAATTGTCTGAAAGTGAGCAAGACTGGGAGACAGAAACAAACACTGGAAAAGTTGCTGAACCAGAACATAAAAACGAGCCTGATATGTTGTAGGGTTTGGAGTTTGGTTTGGTTTTAGTGCTGGGATTTGTTTCAGGGGTAGGAGAATCTCTTCTGAATCAGAAGTGTAGAAAAGACTGTGCTGGTAAAGCAGAGGACAGAGGTACAGTTGGTTGAATGTGAAAACAGGAGAAGAATATGAAGCAACTTGGAAGCCAGGCAATAGTTTGGATTCGAGGCAGGAGCGATCCATCCTGGGGTCCTGGCTAGGGAGGCTGCACACACCAGTAGTGGGTGATTTATGCCTTGAATTTGGATGGTTTGGGACCAGAGGTGGGTGACACAACATGGCAAGATAGCAAATAGGACAGAATTACAGCAGTCCAAGCGCTGAGATCACCAAACTACCCTTCCTGGGAAGCATACAATGCCACAAACTTGGGTCCCAACTGTGAATCAATCTGACCACAGCATGCTGGGGGTCTCAGGACTGGCTATCGGGCCAGGGCAGGAGAAGGGACAGAGAGGCGGGCACTGGAAGAAAGTGACAAGCTCAAGCCAACCAAGCAGTCCTCGCTGAAGCCGGCAAGGGACACACGGGAGTCTTCGTGGCAGGTGGCTTCCTGCCCTGGGTCGGTGTGTATCTCTCCTGCCTCTTTCAGAGAGATTCCAAAGCAGGTAGATACAGGTCCTTCTCAGGACATCTGCAGCTGTCATGAGTGGGATCTGGCCACCTCCCAGGCCTCTCAGGGAGCAGGAGAGGGGCTCAGTGGAAAGTGGAAGAAGGAGCCCTTCTTCACTTCACATTCAAGGCACTGCTGGAAATTACCTCCGTCCCATTGGAAAAAAAATCAGAAATCACAAGTCTGAAGGTGCACATACACACACCCCACCCACCGCGGGCCCCTAGCAGGTCAGTAGGAGACCGCCAGGCCGCTGGGAAGCCAGGGGCAGCAGAAGAGGGCGATGGGCATTGACAACGGTCTCCCGGATACCGAGGAGATGGCAGCCAGGGAATGGCAGCAGCGGCCTCTGGTGGACACCTGTGGCCTTACAGCCTGGAAGGGGGCTGCGTGGAGAAAGCCGCCAGCAGCTGTGAGAAGGCAGAGACCCGAATGCTTTCATTGTTCTTTATGGCTGAATCGTGTCAAGCGAAATACGGCAGGCTGGGAAAGTTAAATGTTGAATGTTTGCTCTTATGTGAGAAACCTAAAACAAACTAATTCATAAACAGAATGGAGATGATAGGAAACTAGAAAAGGTAAACTTTGGGAAGTAAGGAAGGGGTTAGGAGGAAGAGGGAGGAAAAGGAGAGGTGGGGAAGGGAATGAAAATGATCAAGATGTGTTCAAAGCATCTACCGGAACAAAATGCAGCCTTCTCTCTCTATTGCTAACACATATTCATGAGCGACAGAGAGACAGAGAGACTGGAAGACTTCTAAATAATAACTATTCCTGCTTAGAGACCTGCAGAACCCATCAGATCAGAAGTCAGGCCTGCAATCAGTAGAAATTTGGTTTTGCCCAAGGGGCTTGCACAGAAGACCTTCTGCTCCCCTCATTTTTATTTTCAGGCTCTGTAGTAAGTGTCACGGATACAGTTTACTAACAAAGAGCTGGGGCCACACACATGCCTGCTGCACAGACACATGAGGCAACTCCTCCAAGGGTATTTACGGAGCATCTAGTATGACTCAAGTCACGATGCTAGGACCTAGGGACACAAGATGAAAGTCCCTGACCTCCAGAATAAGACAGCCATGTACCCAGATGTCTTAGTTACTTTTCTCATCGCTAGGACACTCAGAGTTGAAGGGGGAAAGGTTTATTTTGGCTCACAGTTGGAGAGGTTTCACTCCATCATCAGCTGGCTCCAGTGCAGAGTGACATGGCAGAGGAGCATCACAGAGGAGGAACAGTCCATGGCAGGGCAGGCAGGAAGCCGCAAAGCCACAAGCTCCCATTTCCCGTTTATCCTGTCCAGGGGACAAGCCTTTTGGGTGGTGCCACCCACAACCAGGAGGGGCTTCCCATTGCCCCACACCCAGAACTACAATGAACCAGTTAGGGGACTAATACAGTACTATACACCGTTCATCCCAGTATATGCCCTTAATCCACATTCAAACACCCTAGATCTAGCCAGCTCCCAAGAGGAAGAAGGAGCACATCGAAGGGCAGGACATCTTGGAAAAGTCCTGGGAAAGGTGTAGAGATTTCAGCAGTTCCCATGGCCAGCAGCAATGCAGGAGAGATGGATGTGGTGTGCTCAGTGGGGGACAGATCGTGACGGGCCTTTGCCAAGGGGTCTGGACTCCTGGGTCAAGTAGAGACTCCATCCACAGCACATTAGGAATAAAAGGATGTCGGTACCTGGTGAAGGAGAACCCGATATGCCTGTTCATGCCCAGCAAATACCTGTCTTCTCCAGGATGTTTTCAAGGGAGCTCGCACACCCAGGTGCCAGGGCCCTGGGCCCTGTGGTTCCTGGATACACCAGAGCCAGATTTGTCTGGAACATGTGACTTAGGCTCAAAGACCGCTGTGGGCCCTTCTCTTCTGTCTGCTCCCAGTCCCACACTGAGAGAAAAGGGGCATTGGGTGATCCAGCCCTCTTTTTTGTTGCTCCTCTTTGGTGCTTAGGATGGAATCCAGGGCCTCGCTCATGCTGGGCAGGCACTGAGCACAGAGTTACACGCCCAGCCCCTGAAGCCCTGTCTTAACACTTCTGCCCTACTGTGTGCACTGGAAGAGCTGGGGCCAGACAGCCTTCCGGGGAAAGAAAAAGGACAAGTGTCCAGCCTGGGCACCCAGTATCTCTTAGGTAACAGCAAACTGAGCACTTTCACTAGAGTAAAGGCTACTGACCTGTTTCTCCCCAAGAGACCTCTGGATGAGGCTTGTGTGTAAGCGGGGTTCGTCCTTCAGTAGGGGAGCTGGGGCCACCTTTCACAGGGCTGAGTGTGGTTCCTCCCAGAACCTCAACCGTGAACTCTAAATGCGAATAATCCAACCAAAAATCAAGTGTCCCACTTTTCCAAATTTCCAAACCATGCACAGCCCATACCTGCAACCCAGCACCCAACACAGTTTCAAAGCACAGGAAATGGAATGAAAGGACTGGCTTTTTCCAGACAAAAACTCACCCTCGCCATGTTGCCGGCCCCAAAATACAGCAAAACGGAGGACACGCAGGGAAGGAGAAGGGTGGACGTGAAGAAAGCTGCCACGGAGGGAGCTGTGCCGCTGTGTGCAGGTTTTACAGAAATTCGAGGCCATCTTAGATCAACTCTGTGCTGAGCAGTGACCCCAGTCGCCCCCTGCCAGGGGACATCAAGGAGATCGTGCATGGACCCTGCTTTGCTGGACTAGCGGTTCCTGTCGACAAGTCTCCAGGGGTCACAAGAGAACACTGCTGGGCCCGGGACACTGATCCACTGTCACCTTCCCTCAAATGGCCCAGACATCTGCTCTGGCTCTGGGCTCTCTCCAGCACCTTTTCCAAAGGATGACACAATAGACAGAACCCTCCCTCCTGAGCCCCCCAAGCCTTCCAGCTGTAAATAGCCCCTCTACTCAGAACCCCTGCCCTCAGCTCTGCCCAAGATGTGAAACTTCTCTCTCCTCAGAAGAGCAGAAACTCCTAGAGGACCAAAGCCAACTAAGAACAATTAAAATTGGGATTTTCCTCCTTCCTTCTACAGGAAGAAACCCTTGAATGCCAGGTCAGGCTCCCAGCCCCACTACACTCAGCCCACCCCAGCCCTACCCTGTCCCATGGCTGGTAGGGCATGAAGTGTTTTAGGTGGGAATACTTAGGGAAACACAAGGAATTCTCCAGGTGTCTCTATAAATCTCTCACCCTCAAAATACAATACCTGAAATTCCACCACTGGTGATATAGCCCTTGAAGTTCCTCTCTTTTGAAGTTCCCATTGAACAACCACTAAGTCCTGCCTAGAAAGGGACCATCCTGAGCTCTAACCACAAGAGGCCTCGGCCATAGATCCTGGGCCACCAGGTAGAAGTCAGATTTTCCAGCCAAGGGCAATGGCACATGCCTGTAATCCCAGCACTCAGGAGGCTGAAGCAACAGGATCACTGTGAGTTCAAGGCCAGCCTGAACTTCATAGCAAGGCCCTGTCTCAGAAACCAAAACCAAACAAATAAAAAAGCCAAGTTTTCCAGAAATGTCGGAACGTGTGAGTTGGAGGGGCAGACTCTGCAGTGGGATCCAATACTCCCTGAGGATAAGGCTTGTCATTTGCCTGTTTACCCTGTAAACCCAGCACTCAGTATGGTGCCTGGAATACAGACCATGCTCAGTAAACAGTGATCAATCAAACGGTGAAGAAAAGTCCAGAGGACAGTATTCTCCTGGAGAAGGCCAGAAGACCAGGACACAAATTCCCTGAGGCAACGGTGGCTCCCACTTCTTTGAATATGTCCACCTAGTGTCTGGGACCCTGTTATAAGTACTCAGCAAGTTCACCTGCGTTGGTGCGCCCTTGATCCCAGTTGCCCACGACACAAGCCTTCCGCCCCTGAATAGCCATCCTGGCTGTCAAGCATGAGTGTTAACCACCAGGGGGCAATGCAGACCAAGTACCAAAGTTTTCTTGTCCAACACCCTGGCAACTAACAGCAGGGGGCCCCCAAATGCCGTCTTCGACTACAGAGTCCCCTCCCTGCACACTCTTCGTTATCAAAATCTCATCTGAGGATCTTTGGGTTTGGTGCTTGTGGCCGAGACAATAGCGTAAAAGCGGTCCTTCAAACAAATCAATGATGTAGTCAGAGAAAGGAAAAGGGGAGGAAAATCTGCTGTTGGTTTTACATTCACTGTTTGGAAAATTCCCTGCTCTGCTTTTCTAGGCATCTAAGGTATGATCTCTGGGGAGCCTAAGCATCGCACTGATGAGTCATATTTAATTGATAATTAATATGCAGCGAATGCTGTATAACAGCTCTGGAAAGCACAGCAGAGGTTTCCTCAGGAACAACGCCAAGTGCTAGAGTATTATCTAGGATTTGGACTCAAACTGGGTCAGGATCCTAGATAGTGGTCCTTCCCCTTCCTTCACTGCTGAATTGTAAAAAATTAGGTCCAGAGCGGGAAAGGAATATGGTTCTGGTGAAGCAGGAAGCCAGAAGGAAATACTGACTGATCCAGATTCTGCGTCCCATTAGGCCACACAGTGCCGAATCTTTTTCATCTCTACTTGGCTGTCATTAAGACCCATTTTCTCACCCGGCAGTGGAGACTCAGAGCAGGGTCACGACATTCTGCCTCGATCCACTCGTTTTTCCTTTAGTCGACTGAGCCATGATGGGCCCTGCCGGTTGTAAGCAATAGGGCTGCTGAGCCTCAGGTGTGAGACCCCGGGTGAGCAGGAATGCTGCACACAGACATTGCAACTGAGAGTTCAGTCTCCATTCTCCCGTAGCACAGGGTTTTTAATGTGCTTCATTTTGCCTTCTACTACAGAGTCAGCCCTCTCTTCCCCCAGGAAAAGTTCTGAGTAATATACTCTCTATATCTCCAATATTGAGACTGGAACCTTTCACTTTGTACTCCACAGATGATTAAGGGAAGGATGGATGATGGACAGATGAATGGACCAATGAGTGAATGAATGAAGCAATGTACTGGATCCATTCAAAAAGGGAAAGAAGTAAAGGAATATTTGCCCAGATAGTGGAAGACCTTGGGGATGGTTTCAATATGTCCTCCAATATTTCATGGAAATTTCATCTCCCAACTCATGTGTTAATAGTATTCGGAAGCAGGGCCTTTGGGAAGTAATCAGGATCAGATGTAGGCAATGAGGGACCGGGCTCCCATGATAGCATTTGTGGCTCCTTGTGAAGAAGCAGAGAGACTCAAGCTAGGACTCGCGCTTTGTCTCACCACTCGACGCCTGCCACCATGTGATGATGTGGCGAGAAGACTTGCAGGAGAGTACTGAGCAGATGCCCTGCATGCTCTTGGACTTCTCAGCCCCTAGAACAACGATCGGGTAAACTTCCATCCTTTGTAAATCAACTTGTTTAATTATAGCAATAGAAAACTGAGTTAGAACCTATTCATTACTGTATTCCTAGTACCTGTGCAGATATGTGATCTCTTCAGCATGTCGCCAAGTTCCTGTCTGTCATGTTAGGTAGCCTCCTACCTAGAGGGTAGATGCTCAGTAAAAAGCTCGCAGAATGAATGGCATCTGTCTAGGTTTGACCTCCTTTTCTTTTCTGTTCCTCTGACGAGTTTTGAGGGTGAGGTTGCTTTGATCTTCCATGCACAGCCACAGAAGGCCTGGTGTCTGGGGCTCTGAGTTATCAGAACTCTGGGACTTGGAGACTGCAGCCCCTGGGATAAAGCAACCAGAGAGGGTTTAGGGCCTGTAGGAGCAGCAGCAGAAGTCCCAGCCCTGAGCAGGAAGGAGGCAGGCCTGTCAGCCTGAGCCTGTGAGCTAGTCAGCCAACTGCCTGCTAGAGGTATCCAGCTCCTCGATGCCAAAGCTGGGATTGTAGGAGCCAGGCGCAGCTCTGGAGGGGAGAGGGCAGGAGCAGGCAGGAGGGCTATAAATAGAGGGGCCCATCTGCCAAGGGCGTAGTGGGTGTGTCCACACCCTGGCCAGGCAGAGCGGCCTCTCCCACCGCCCAGCTCTGCATGGACGGAAGCAGGTGCCCCGCAACGAGACCCCCAGGGCGAGCCCTGCACCAGGGAAGAGCCAAAGCCCGCAGTCCTGTGGGCAGTTTCGCCCTGTATTTGTTTTTTGCCTTTATTACTGGCAGATGGTAAGTGGCTATCTTTATGGAGTAGAATGTGATTTTTTGGTTATTCGCTGTATTGATCAACTCAGGGACCTTGGACTACCCCTCATGTATCATTTCTTCGTGATGGGAACACTAAGCATTCCCTCTTTAGCTATTTTGAATTCTGTGATGCAATATCATTAACTTCATTCCCCTGTGTTGGAAAACCAGAACCCACTTCTATTATGTAGCTAGGATTTTGTGCCCATTAACCACCTTCTCCCCCACCCCCTCAGCCTCTGGGAACCGCTGTTCTGCTTGCTCTCAACTTCTGTGAGCTCAGCTATTTCAGATTCCACACAGGAACGAAATCATGTGGATTTGTCTCTTTTCTTTGCTTAGTTTTTTTTTTTTTTTAAACATAACCTCCTTTAGCTCCACCCATGTTGTTGCCACAAATGACAGGATTTCATTCTGTGCCCTGGTTTTGAAACTAACAAGCTTACCATCATTTGAGGAGCTATCTCTTTCTCTATCCCTCAGTCTTCTAATCCTTGAAGTGGCTTCATTGAGAAGATTTAGTCGCCGCTGGCACAGGTGCCTAATAGCTGCTTGTTTATTATATCCTTGTCCCTCTCCCTTCTCTCTGCCATTTCTTGATGTTATTCCTCAGTTTCCTGGTTGGGAAAATAGGCACAGTATACCCAGGCCAGCTTTGGTTGAAGGACATTATGAAGGCCAAACAAGGATACAGGTAGAGGTGCCGTGAAGTTCAGAGGGACAAAATCCAAAAAACAGGTCAAATTAACACTGAAGTCCTCAAAATAGAATGTGCCCTTCATCCCACCCCAACCTCCTCAGCCACAGTGACACAGGACCTCCAAATGACGTGGGGGAAATATGGTAACTCCCAGTGGGCCAGATGTCAGGTAGGCCGAGTTTGAGTTCCCCAAAATTCAAGACTGAACTCTAAGGCACAATGGAGATTAAGAGTAAGAAAATTTAGCTGGGCGTGGTGGCGCATGCATTTAATCCCAGCACTCCGGAGGCTGAGGTAGGAGAAGCGTTGTGAGTTCCAGGCCGGCTTGGGCTACAATGCGAGCGCAAGACCAGCCTGAGCTACATAGTGCGACCCTGCCTCAAAAAACTAGGGCTGGGAGTTTGGCTCAGTGGCTTAAGCGCCTATCTGGCAGACGGGAGGCTGTGAGTTTGATCCCTGGTGCCACCAAAAAAAAGAGTAGGAAAACTTTATTGGGAGAGAGAGCTCCTGAGACAGTGTGGGCTGCCAGCAAGCCCACTTCTCAAAGAAAGCTTTATAGAGAAAATCATGAGGTAGGTACAACATGGGCCAAAACTGTGATCAGCCGTTAAGATTGCAAGAATAGTCGCTCAGGTAATGTTGACCCAGTGGGGAAGCGAGTCCCGTAGTAAGTGCACGTGGAAAGAACAAGGACCATTTTGGAGGAGATGAGTCAGGCGGTCCTGGTCACCCAGTGGATGGGGTGACTGACCGGGTCAGGACACCGATTGTAGCGTGTTATTTATCTCTTGGGGAGGTATGAAGGTATAGCCATTGTATCTTTATCTTGAGGCCTGGCCTTTAGCAAATGTGCCTCCAGCCACAGTTGTAAAGTGTTCTTATCTTGCATACTGACTCCTTCCAGAACCTGGCCCCTTCTGACTGCCTAGAATATTCTACCTAACTTGGTTGTCAATGACAGCAGTCTCTTTGCCTGCTGCTTTATCTCCACCCCAGCTCACCCCCACCCCCACCCCACTGGCCAAATGCTGTCCAGGTTCTCTGCGGGGTCTAGAAGGCTCCCCCTCGTAACCAGGTGGGCCTCCCTGGGCTCACAGCTGACAGCAGCCCAGAGAGCCCAGAAGCTGGAAGCAGAGGCCACCACAATCCGACAGAGAAAAGAAAGGTGAGCCCAGGGCTCCCCCACGGTGTCCTGAGAACACGCCAGCACAGGACTCGCTCAGCAGCTCCTCTCTCCTGATGTTCTCCGACATCCTAGAAACGCTGCTGGCCAGAGCGGCTCCCGGGAGAGACAGCTCTGCACTGTTTAGACTGGGGGTGAGGCAAGAGAACAGAGGTCCAGGTGTGTGTTGCAATCTGGAGCGCTGTGTGACTTTGCACAAGTTCCTCAGTTCTTTAGACCTCAATTTCTTTATCAGGTTCAAGGTGGTGGTTGTTTTGAGTCTTAAATAAGGAAATATAAACATAAGGCACAGGGCGCCATCTGGCCAGGAGCTGACACACAGCATGTGAACTAAGTAAGAGTGATGAACCTCCCTCGGGTCTCGGGACCAGCGAAGTGCTGGGCATTGGGGCAACCCAGAGGTCGCTCCAGCAAGGGGCATTGTCAGCTGATTTAGCTGGGATTACTAGTCAACCTTCTATAAAAGGGACAGGAAAGAGTCATCCCCTGAGGCGTGAGGCTTGGTTGGGATGAGGAGAATGGAGCGGTGTGCCTGTGCGTAGGAAAAGGGAAAGAGTCATCTAAAAGCTTGTTGAAGAAAAGAAAAGGAAAGGAGAGAAAAGACGCTTCTGTGTAATATCCTTCAATGGCTCTCACTTATCCAAGCCTGAATTCCTTAGCCATCCTGGGAAATTCCCCCTTGGCTTGACCTAGTTTACCTTCCGCTCTTATTTATCTCTCTCTTTACACACATCTCTCCTCTCCCCCAGCCAATCAGGCCTAGGGCATCCCCCACCCCCTCACCCCCCACACCATTGCATGCTAGGAAGCAAGCCTAGTACTTACAGCTCACATCTGCCTGGGCCCCCAGAGAGCTTTCCCTTCCCCACACACAGCACCCTGGGGCTCCACCCATTTTGCTCCTTGGTTATGTGTTACTTTCTTCACGTCACTTTTCAAATATCACGCTGAGTCTGCAACAGACCATAAGCGTCACAAGATCAAGAGGTGCAGGTGTTTATGAATATCTATACCCTCAAGAATACAGAACTTTCTATCCACCTGTGTCTGTGTCCATTTCTGTGTTGATAACCATATGCGGACAGATACAGATATAGGCCTAGAGAGAGAGGCTTCAAGAACAATCCTTACCATCTCTGTGTGTGCACACCCTTTGAATATGACTTTTTCCCCCCTGAATCCATCAAGAAATGGAGGCTACTTCCCTATTCCCCGCATCTTGCCTGACCCCATGACTTGCTTTCACAACTACACATGGCAACTGGAATACGGCAGAAAAGGCCTCATATGGGTCCCAGTCCGGGTCTCAGCAGGACTGGCAGGTTCAGCTTTTGCTCTCTTAGATTAGAATTCCTCCCTGGGGATGATGAAGGCTGGCCCAGCCTCCTTGAAAATGAACAATCAGGGAAAAAGGCCTGGAACCCGGTTGGCATTGGACCACCAGAGTGAGGCCATCTGGGACCATCTGACCCAGCTGAATCAGCACATGACTGCAACCATGCTCATGAGCTTGGGAACAGGCATCGCCCTTTGCACCATCCAGTGGTCCTCATCTTCCTGATGGGCCCAGTCCGAACACCTGCCCCCATAGATTTGTGAAGAAATAATAATTGTTTTATTTATTTATTTATTTATTTTATTTTAGTACCGGGGATCGAACTCACGACCTCATGCTTGCCAGGCAGGTGCTTATGCCACTGAGCTAAATCCCCAGCCCTCATTGTTTTAAATAGTCAAGTTTTGGAGTGGTTTTGGTACAAAGCAAAGATGATCATGTGTCTGTGTATTTCTGTGTATGCTTAACTGCACGCTGTGTACACATTAGCCTCAGGGTTGGTTAACTGAGTAAATGAATGACTGAAAGTGGGAAACCTTAATTTACTCCATTCTTAGATTTTGCCTCCTGTCCCCTGACCCAGGCATTGGGTGGAGCCAACTTTACTTCTCTGTCTTTTCTCTCAGCAAGAGAGAAAAGTAACCAGGACCTGAGATGAACTCGCTTCGTTTTTTGGTTGTAGAGGAAGGCCTCACTGTTAGATTTTCTTTCATGAGTGACAGGTTCATTGCGTGGGGAGGTCTCAGCAGTGCGGGACGGTCTTCCCTTCTAGGAGGCAAGCTGGAATCCAGGCATGGCAGATGGAGTCCCGGGTTTGCCACTCACCAGCTGTGTTCTTGAACATGACCAGATTCCACTCTGAGCCTCAGTTTCCCTATCTGTGAGTGGCAGCTTTAGTGAGAGACCCTGGAAGCCCTCTGTCATCTAAAGCATTCCAAGTCCTTGGGGTTGGTTGGGACCAAGTATTTTCCTGGGCTGCCTTTCAATGTAAATAATCAGAGATGTTGGTGAGAAGTCTTGGCCCTCCCGACTGGAGGCTGCTTTGAAGACTGGCTTACAGCATGCAGGATGGCAAGGGTGGTGAGCACCTCTGGGGCCAGGAAGTAGGACCTGAAAAGGGAGTGAGACCACCAGGGCACACTGTGAAGCTGAGGAGGTGGAGGTAGGATGTTGGCATGAGAGCTGCATTTGGAAGGCTAACCGGAGACAGCTGGGTTGCGCCTCATCCCCTAAGCCTGGTGTACACCCTGAGATCTCGCAGTAAACTCCAGTTGGAATTTTTAGGAGATGACACTTTATAAGACGATTCTGTGGGAAAGTATGGTTAGTCTTGATGTGCCTCTGATTGGAATAAGCAAGGGACAAACGTTGCCTGTTCTCTCTGCCTTCCGTCTCTCGCCATCACCCTTTGATGACAGTGCCAGCCAGTCCATATGGAGGGTCTATTTTTCTAGCTGCCTTACACTGCAGCCATTATTTTAAATCTGAAGAAATCAAAGCCCAGAATGAGAGGTAAATTGCCCAATGTCACACTATTAGGAAGTTCAAAGACAGGAACTAAACCCAATTTATTCTGTTCTAAAACTCCCAACTTTTTTCACTCAGTCATACCACCCCTGGCACCATCTTCTATTTCCTGCAGAGATCCTCCTCAAGAGCCAGTGCCAAAGGGAGGAGGCTCTCTGCTTAGAAGACCCCAGTTAGCACATGGGTCATTGGGCTACTATGAAAAGAGCCAGCTGGGAGCAAAGCTATCTTGATCCTATTGCTTGACATTCACCATGGAAAGGACCTGGGCCAGGTCCACCTCATTCCAAGCCCCTTTCCTTTAGACAACTGAGATATTGTATAATTCTAGTTAATAAAGACATATAAAGGAGTACAGAATTGGGAACTCCATTTCTAAAGCTTTATAACATGCAATACTTTCAGGCTCCCCTTACAAACCAAAAACTGTCAGACCAGTGGGCATTTCTGTGGGGAAATGGAAGACCTTGTCCCCAGCCCAAGGGCTTAACCTTTGTTTGACATAAATATTCACAAAACATGAACTTTGTGGTACTAGCTTATGGCACAACAACGAGAAGAAAAAGATCCTTAAGTACAGGAAAGGCAAGCAAAGACTCCATGGAACAAAGGAGTTACAGCTGAGTTTCCAGGGAAGAACTGTTTGGGCCAGAGGAGGAAGCCCTCCACCCCTAAGCGGTGCAAATAGAATGAACAAAGACTAGGTGGGGGAGATGACAGCAAGTGTAAGGGACAGTGACCAGAGATTCCTGAAGGCCCAGGAGGCAGAGCACTAGGTGACTTCCTGGCAGGCTGGGAAAGGGAGAGACTTGTACCCAATCCCCACCCAACCCACTTTTTAGAAGATTGAACTCCCATGCCCCTCTCCCCATGCAAGACCAATAGACAGACAGATAGACATATGCATGTGCTTGAACACACAGACAAACACATTCAACATTGTGTGTCTTCCATCAGAAACCAGTCTTTGAGAATGTTGTGGATTCCAGAGGAGGGCGGGGAGGGCCAGGATGGCAGATTGTTGAGTCTCTAATTACATATCTTTGAGGTGGAAATTTAGTAAAACCACAGACTTGGAACAACATAAAAGTGCATAAAACAGCCTTATCCGTTCATTATGCAAAGGAATTGCTCATTTATGGAGTTGGGATTACAGTTGAGAGCTTCCGAAGCGAGAGGATGGTGCTTTATGGAACCCTACGAGCACCCGCACTTTCTCGTCACTAGGAGCACACCTGCTACATTTCACTTAAGCAATGCACCTCGTAGCTCATGAATGCATAGAGGGGTGGCACACAGGGCCACTGCCACCCACCTGCAACAGTGACGAGGAAGGGCATGCACCAAAGAAGCTTCCTGGAAGAGCAATCCCTTTGGCAATTCTGACACCATAGGGAAAGGGCTCCACCAAGGTCATATATTAGGAGAAAAAATTAATATTGGGGTCATACTAGGAATCATCAACTTAGAGAAGATGACAGGTGTGCACTGCACGTAGGCACAGACAGCCATCTATTTGTGACTCGAGGAATGCCTAGGACCCCGAGCACTCCTGGGAAAAAGAAAATACATAAATCCAAACTTAATTTCTAGGTCTTACAGTGCATTTTCATTGTTCTTTACAACAAAATTGTTTGGAGGATGTTTAAGTCATTAGAATATCATTTTTCAAATTGTCAAAAATGAATTTATAAGGAAAAAAAGATTTGGTAGTCAAATGCATTGGAAAATTAATTTCACCCTTGATTAAAATTTATAGCAAACATTAACATACTAAAAGTGCTAAGAAGGGCCAGGGATACAACTCAGGGGCACAAACACCTGCCTGGAAAATGCAAGGTCCTGAGTTCGATTCCTGGTACCAAAGAACAAAGTCTATCCTAAAAGTACTAAGAAGTCTTACCAAAAAACAAAAAAAGAAAGAAAGAAAGTATTTAACTTGTTTAACATAGTGCTTCTAAAATTTAAGTAATCAAAAACTCTAGGGCTTTTGCTTTTGCTTTTATCTGCAAAAACATTTATTATCATTCTGAAAAACAAGTGCTTTTACTTTTATTTTTTTTTTCTACCAGGGATCGAACTCATGATCTCTCACTTGCTAGATAGGTGCTTATGCCACTGAGCTAAATCCCTGGCCCAAAACAAGTGCTTTTTAAAAACAAACTTTCAAAAATATAATTACCTTTTAGGCTCATTTTTCAGTTTCTGGTTTTGGAAATAAACGATCCTCTTGCTTTAGCCCTTCTAAAATTCAGTCTAGAGTTGTTCCACCCTGTCATGTGGGTTGCATTGTGCCCTCATTAAAAGACTGACTCCATCCAGTTTTCTAGTTGAACCAGGGAACTCTTGCACCACAAGCTCTCTGGGATCTGGGAAGTATCATCCTGGTACCCAGAGAAGGGACTGATCAGACTCTTGGCCACACCTGGGTACCCCAGAAAGCACTTGCATTATGTGTGTGTCCTGGTGAGTATGCTAAAAACAACAGTGAAACCAAAAACAACCCAAAGCACATCAAGAGACAAATGGATAAGTACACTGTGGTATGTCTATACCATTGGATACAATTCAGCAATGAAAAAGGAATACACAATCAATAGCGGCAACACAATTAATCAAACTCTAAATCATTTTGCTTGGCAAAATAAATCAGATTAAAAAAGAGTACAGATGGCATAATGCATTTATTTAAAAAAAATCCTAAGGAATGAAAAGGAATCTATAATGATAGAAAGCAGTTACCTGGAAGTAAAGAGAAGAATTATAAATGGGCATCAGGATATCTCTGGGAGCTGACTATGGAAATGATTGGCCTCTCAACTGTGGTGATAATTTTACAGGAATATACATTACATAGGTCGGAACTCACTAAATGGTGCACTTATTTATTGTGTATAAGCAATATTTCAAAATGTTACAAAATAATTTTAAATCTCCTCCCACCAGAATAATGAACATTCTATACTTCGCTTGCCTCTGATAAATGTTTATGGCCACCAGTGGTTTTTAACTTAATTAATTTTTGTTTTACTGCTAGGGATCAAACCCAGGTCCTTCAGTGGTGAGGTTTTATACATGCTAAGCAAGAGCTCTGCCACTGAACTATATCTGTGCTGATCACTGACTTTTTGATCATGAATTTATAATCAAATGAACGAATGAGTTCAGGACTTAGATGGACTTCATTCCCAGAAATTGCTTTCTGTGTCCCAGTGTAGGGCAGGTAGGCAAAGGTAGCTTTTTTCATAAATGTATATTTCCATTTTCTCATCAAAGGGAAGGACTTGAAAGAACATCATCTGATTCCTAGAAATCTGAGGGAGGCCGAAGAAAAGTCTTTTCTACTTGCTTTTCTTTGATCACGTAGTTATCCCCACGCCGGTGTGGTCTCCGGGAGTACTCGAGCCTGGGCTCATCCAGGCAGCTGTGCCCTTCGCGTGAGCCCTTCCTCTCTGTGTGGCTTTTGAGCATCAGACACTCCAGAGACCTAACAGATTTTGAGGACTGAAAAGACAGCTCTCCTTAGAGAAACTGAGATGGCAGGTATTTCTTCATTCCTAAAATGAAAAGGTAGAAAAGCTTTTTTCCCAGCCTGTTAAATTTTTCTCTGCAAGTGACGATGTCTGGCTAAGCACTCTGAAGTGTGGATAAGAGTTTGAAGAAAGAGGAGAGAGAGACAATGGGCCTCCAACATGGAAACTGGACACTGTGAGAGCCAAGAGCCAAGTCTTTATAGTGAGATTGACTTAATTTTCCTCCTAGATGGGGCTCTGACAAGTTATTATAGCTCAAACTAAGTCACAGCTGAGTCTCACCTGCAAACTAAAGTCACTAGCAACTACCATACAGTTACTCTCAAGAGTAAATTAAAAAAAAACAAAAAAAAAACTATGTTTTAAAATGTTCAGCACAAGCCGGGCATGGTGGTGCACACCTTTAATCCCAGCACTCAGGAGGCTGAGGTAGAAGGAGCGTTGTTAGTTCGAGGCCTCCTTGGGCTACAACGTGAGCACAAGGCCGACCTGAGCTACATAGTGCGACCCTACCTCAAAAAACTAGGGCTGGGAGTTTGGCTCAGTGGCTTAAGCACCTGTCTGGCAGGCACGAGGTTGTGAGTTCAATCCCTGGTGCCGCAAAAAAAAAAAAAAAAAAAAATGTTCAGCACAATGTCCAGTGTCTAAACTTCCTACCTATTCCAGTTCCCTATAAGCTCACAGCAAATGAAAGACCAGAGCACCCTCAAATCTTCACAAACGATTTACCAGTCAAACCTAAGCCCCCTCCATACCACAGGGCCCCTAGATCTCTATTTGGTTTAACTCATCCACTTGCACAAGTCCCCAGGGATCTCTGGCCCCTGAGAGGGATCCCCTAAAGCAAAAGGGCTCCCAGCCATGCCGCTCCTCCAGCTCACCCCACCTCACCTCCAATGTTGCTTCCTTGTGTTTCTTTCCTTCTATACTTTGTTGGGGACAAGCTAGGTTTAAGGTCCCTTCAGAGATCAAGACAGTGAGAGTGAGCTGGTAACAACTAGTGAGGAAAGAAGGCTTTCTGCACCCCCAATAAACGAGTCCTAGAGATAGAAGGCTCTTAAAGTCTGTGTTACTTTCCTATAGATAATGAAACAAAGTTCCAGACACTGGCTATGAGAATTCATTCCCTCTCTGTTTTGGAGGTCGGAAGTCTACAATCAGGGTGACTTCCGGGTGAGTTTGATCTCTCTGAGGCCTCTAGGAAAGGATTCTCCCTGCCTTTTCCAGTTCCTGGTGATTGCAACAATCCTTGGTGTTCCTGGCTGAGACATATCACTTCAGTCTCTGCCTCTGTCATTGCAAGACCTCTCTCTGGGTGTTTTTCTCTCTCTGAGTTCCCCCATGTCCTTTCCTCTTCTTAGAAAGACATCAGACATATTGGATTAAGGCTCACCCTAACCCATCTGAACTTTTTTACATCTGCATGGACCCTATTTCCAACTAAGCCATGTTCTAAGGTTCTAAGTCGACCTTAATTTGGGGGACACCAACACATACAGTGTCCTCAGTTAGTTCACCTGACGAAAATACTTACTAAAGACCTCTCATGATGAAGTCATATTTACTGCAAACATGTACTAATAAATATTTTAAAAATTAGGGGAAAAAAAGCTGAAAGTGATTTGACCCAAGTTGCATGATCAATTAATGGCAAAGCTGAAACTAGCACTCAGGACTTTTGTTCCCGAAGCTCGGCACTTTTTAATGTATCTCCAAAGCCCACAAGTTTGACTCAGAGTTCAGGGTAAAGAGAAGGGGTAATTTTTGCTTTGGGAAATTCCTGGCCTAGGCTTAGAATAATGGACCATGCTCTACAAACATGCTTCATGATCTAAGCTCCATGATGATACTTATGCCCAGACGGCTTACTCTGGGACAGCCAGGATTCCTAGCACTTAAACAAGCATTAACTCATTTAATCCGCCCAACAAGCCAGGGTCTGTGTGACCCTGAGCTGATGTCCTTCCTCCAGTACCAAGCAGCCTTCAATGGGAACTTGCAATGAAAACAGCACTTTAGACAATTTCTCCCTGACTCCCACCAAATGCCTGTGAGTAATTTAAAACTCAGAAGGACTTTGAAAATGTGCACCTAACCCAAGAATGAGATAACCACAAAAGACAGCTGTCTGTCCAAAAACCAGCTGCTAGCCAATTAGCTGGGAACCTCCCAAAGCCAAACCTTTAGATGTGCTCAGAGAGTGAGACAACAAATCAGCACTTAA
>RJWM01028195.1:0-25911 GCA_004363535.1 Dasyprocta punctata | reverse complement strand
GAAGAAGAGATCACGGGGGAGCCTGAATCAGCTCTGATGGGTTTTTGGAGGAAAAGCAAGCCAGACCAGAGTAGACAGCTAAAAATGGCAGATTGCAATCATTTTATTGTGCTTTGGTAGTTGTGAAGGCTCAAGATGTTTGAACTTGAGTGTAGATGGTTTAGGGCGAGGAAATATTAGGAAAATACGTAGAGAAATACGTAGGTGAGATCAGACCCTGCGTTGTTGGTTTTGAGAGGAAATTCATGTGTTTCGAGTGTCCCTTTGCTCTCCAGAAAAGTCAGCTACACATAGAGGAGATCAACACACTGCTTAAGATGTCTAAATAGTGTAATATACAGAGCATAAAAAACACCATTGACACATGCAGGCCTATAGATTCCTCACCTTGATTCCTTCCTGGACTTCGATATGGACTTATCCCTGTGGTCATGTGTCCTAATTACTCTTCCACTGTTGGGTTAGAACTCATCTGAAAGACTGTATTTTAACTTGGTTGTCTCTCTCTATGGACCCGATGTCTAATTGATGTGATCCTGAGTGTTAGGGCTCTGTTCTCCCTTCCATTACACAGTCCAGACCATAATACCCTCCTCCCCTTGCTCTGTTTTTGCTTCCTGTCTCTACACTTATGATTAAAGTTATTTTCATTGTTTTTAATAATAAGATACTGATAGTATGTGGATTTTTTTTTAATACTGGTGAGCCCAGTGTCTTTGCACTGAGCTGCATTTCCATATATATATATTGGGTTATGTTTTGTTTTGTTTTGTTCCTTTCTGGAGACAGTGTTTTGCTGAGTTACTAAGTTTCCCAGGGCGGGCTCAAGATTTGGATCCTAATGTCTGAGCCTCCCTGGACTGTTTTATTGTGGTAATACATATAGGATCTGACATTTTAAATGTTCTTAAGTGTGCAGTTCAGTAGCATTAAGTGTATTTATATTACATTGAGTTTGTAATCTGCTTTAAACAGCTATTTTCCTAAAGTAAATTAAATGGGATTTAAAAATTGGTTCCTCGGGTAAGCCAAGCACATGTGAAGTTCTCATGTTCTCTTTTCTTAAAGATGTATACCATGCAAATAAAGATAATTTTGTCTCATTTCATGTAGAAGTAGCTTGGTTTGATGGTGAGTGTCAGTGGGCAAAAAAAATGTGGTATAGGGCCGAGGACGTAGTTTGGTGGTAGAGTGCTTGGTTGGCATGGGTAAACCCCTGGGTTTAATCCTTAGTACTGCCAAAAAAAGAAAAAAGAAAAAAAAAAAAGAACATGCTGATGTTTTTATACTTGGATGATTTTTTGAAAATAATTTAAAATGGCTAACAAGCATTCCAAAACCTAATGTCACAGAAAAAGGTGACTTTTCTCACTTGATAAATCAAATGTGTGCTTTTTGACTTTTGCAGAGTTGAACAATGGCTGTACTTAACACAGTTGAATCTTTACACCCATCAGCTGGTCAGGGCCAGCCCAGCCATTCTGAGGCGGTCTCGACTGCAGACCTGGATGCGGGCTCTGCCAGCTGGAGTGCTGAGTCTGTGTTAAGCGATGCTCCCGATCACACACTTTCCTCAGGACCAGTGCCTGGCACTGCTGGTTCAGATTTGGCTGTCCCTGATAAGTTTGAGCCATCACCACCAAAAGATCAAGGTACTATTTTTTTTTTAAATCACTGCTGAAAACTCCTGTGTAAATGCTGTCAGTGGGTTGGTAGTTTCAGAGAGGGACTTATTTTGTAAGAGATATTGTCACATGCATGGCCAGTATTATATGATGGAAATTATTTTCCTTTAATGAGTAAGCATTCATTATTAATACACGTATCATGAGAGGGTATTACTTTTTAGTTAACATTTTAGTTAGTAGTTACTTTTATTCCTAAGTTTGTTCTCTATTCCCTCTCAAGCCAAAGCCTACTTAAATAATCATTAATATCTCTTCGATAGAGAACCATCTACATAGGCTGTCCTTGCCTCTGATAGCACTAAGAAACTAACTATCGTTTGAACTCAGTTTTGCTGCTGGTGATTTTGAGCCTTCCTAGTCCAGTAAGCTGTTTGTTCACCAGTACCAACCATCAGGACTGAAAGTGTGACACCTGGGGAGCTCAGCTGATGCGATGGGAAGCACGGAGGTGGCAGTGAATACACGCACCCAAAGCACACGTTCAAGGGAACTGGTTTACTTCAGATATTCTATTGATTGTGTTAAATCTTTTTAAAAAATAATTGTAATGAACTCTCATGAAGTCATCAGCCAGTTTGACAGTTACTCATGTTTGGCCAGCCAACCCACTGTAGAATTGTTTTTAAAAGGTAAAATGTCTGCATTTAAAGTATAGCTAAAAAATGTAGTCAATATTCAGGTATCTCTAGAGTATCAAGGATTAAACCTAGGAAGTGCTGAGCTATTTTTTTTTATTTTGAGAGAGAATCTTGTAAATTGCTAATTTGTCCAGACTGGCCTAAAACTTGCAGTCCTCCAGCCTCAGCCTCTCGAGTAGCTGGGATTACAGGCCTGCACTCTCATGGGTGGCTGTGTAGTTTGTTTTCAGTAGTTAGTCATTGAAAGCCACATCCACGTGGAGTCTTCATTTTTCATTTGTGGATATGTCTATGAAATTTCTTCGAATTTGTAAACTTCCCCACTTTTTGTGTCTGTCATTTATTTATTGAAGAACGTAAATCATTTAGCTTCTCATGGTCTAGGTTCTGTCTTGTCAAATGTCCCTTTCTACCCTGTATTTCTGGCAGTGATAATGAGATTTAGAATGTTGATCAAGTATTGCTATTTATTTGGCTTTAGAAGCACATGTAGTTTTGTTTTCAAATCTTTGCCATTTGATTTTGTAACCCCAGGTGATGGCATTGTGCTACCACAGAAAGTTCTTTTTCCCTCGGAGAAGATTTACCTTAAATGGCAGCAAACTCATAGAGTTGGGACTGGCCTTCAGAACCTGGGCAACACCTGCTTTGCCAATGCAGCATTGCAGTGTTTGACGTACACACCACCTCTTGCCAGTCATATACTGTCCTGTGAACACTCTGAGACCTGTAAGTGTTGTGGACTGTAGTGTGTTTGTGGACTGTGGTGTGCTAACCTACTCATTATTCCCCCTCTAAAATGCAAAGATTTAAGTCGACTTACGTGATCTTTAAGAAGTTGGTTTATTCTTGCTCTTTTTCATGGCGCCTAAGGGCGACCGGTTGCTTCAAGATGAAGCTGAACATCTCCTTCCCAGCCACTGGCTGCCAGAAACTCATTGAGGTGGATGATGAATATAAATTTCCTAAGTTCCATGAGAAGTGTTGTTGTGCATTCCTATTTTTCGGATTCTGATTTTTTTTATCCTGAATGTGTATTGATTTTTGTCAAACGATTTCTGAATCAAATTGATATGATCATGTGGTGTTTTTTTGTTTGTGTATGTGTTTTTTTGATCTTTTTGACACAGGGTTTTACTATGCTGTTCAGGCTGGTCTTGAACTCACTCATGGCCCAGATTGGCCTCAAACTTGCAGCTATCTTCCTGCGCCAGCCTCCCAAGTTCTGGGATTACAGGCATGCACCACCATGTGCAGCTTGATACTTCTTCTTTAGCCTGTTAATACACTGATAAGTTTTTGTATTATCTCTACATACCTGGAGTAAACTCTGGTCATAGTGTTTAATTCTCCATATAAATTGCCCAGTTTTGTTTGTTAATAGGTCAGTAAAGGTTTTTACATCTCCACTCAAGAGATTTGTTTTGTTGTTGTTGTTTTTGCACTGTCTTCACCTGGTTTTGGTGTCAGGGTAAAATTAGCTACATAATTTTGTAGCTGGTTTGGATGCATTGACTGCTTTTTTGTCTCTCTTGTTTTGAAGAGATTTTATAGAATTGTTGTTAGTTCTTTTTAAAATGTTTAGAATTCTCCAGTATGACTATCCGTCTTGAAGTTTTCATTCTTTGTGAGTTCTAAAATCATCAATTGGGGCTGAGGATCTAGCTCAGTGGCACAGTGCCTGCCTGGCAAGTACAAGGTCATGAGTTTGATCACTGGGACAAAAAAATCATAAATGGAATTCTCTTAGTAAGTACAGAATACTGAAAATATTTATTGTATATTGGATGAGTTGTGTTAGTTTGCTTTTTTGAGAAATTGGTTCATTTCTTCTAAATTTGTCTATGTGAAGTATCCATAGTATTTATTATCTTTTCAATGTTTTTGGGGCCTGCATTCATAATATCACCGGTTTCATTCCTTATATTGGTAATAGTTATAAATTCCCTTTTCAGCACTGCTTTATGTCCCCAAGTTGTATTTTGATTCAATTCAGTGTATTATAAAATTTTCCTTGAGTGTCCATGTGTAGTGGCTCAAGCCTATAATTCCAGAAGTCAAGAGACTGAGGCAGGAGGATTGCAAGTTTCAGGCCAGCCTGAACTGCATAATGAAACCCTGTCTCAAAAAGACAAAAACAAATTGTTTTTTCTTGATATGTATTCTTTGATCTTTGTATTACTTACACATTTTCAGTGTCATTATTTTGAGATTTTCTTATCTTTTTTTTAACTGATGTTCATTTTTGATCCCAGTGTGATTGGAGAAGACTTAAATTTTTTGAGACCTCTGATACAAATGTGTATTCTGCTCTTGGGTGGATGGAGTGTTCTATGAATGTTGATTTGACTTGGTGGCTGAGAATATTGTTGGGTTTTTCAACATATTTTATGATTTTTTTGTTGAATTATTCAAGGAGTCATTGATAGAAAATTGTTGAGGTTTCCATCCCTAAATGTAGATGTTCCTTTGTCACCTTTAAGTTTTGAGTTTGAGTCATGTATTTTTCAGCTTTGTTGTTTGGTACAAATACATTCAAGATTGCCATGGGATTTTTCTTTTTTTTTTTTTGGTTGTGCTGAGGATTGAACCCAGGGCCTTTCCAGGTTAGGCAAGTATTCTGAGCTATACCAGCCCTTTTCAGATTTTGAGGCAGCCTTACTAAGTTGCCCTGGATGGGCTCAAATTTGTGATCCTCCTGCCTCCTCTCCCGATTAGTTGGAATTACAGGCAAGTGCCATCACATCTTGTAGGATGGCTGTTTTCTTAATGGATTGTCTCTTAAATATATAATGCATTAATTACATTAAATTTATAATGTCTCTCTCTGTGTCCATTATATCCATGTGTATCATTCATTCATTCATTTACTTAGTATTAGAGATTGAACCCAGAGTCTTCAGTCTGCAATCTAATTTTATCTGACATTAACACAGACATTTTTTGAGTAATAGTTGCACACTGTATCTTTTTCATGCTTTTATTTTCAGACTGCCTGTGGCATTATATTTGAATTTGGTTTGTAATATACAGCATATAGTTGGGTCATGTTTTTTAATCCATTTTGTCAATCTGTTATTCATTTATTTGTTCCTGGGAATCGAATCCAGGGCCCTGTGTGTTACTGGGTGGGAATGGACCTGCGGGCTCCACAAAGCTTCACCTTCATGGGGCAGGGTGGACTTGCACCCACTCTGAGGAAAGTTCCAGGTCCTAATCCAGGACAGATAAAGTTAGACTGCAGACCGAAGGCTCTGGGTTCAATCTCCAATACCAAATGAATGAGTGAATGAATGATACACATGGACAAAAGGAATAGAGGCAGCGACATTATATATTTAATGTAGTTAATGCATTACATATTTAAGGGTCAGTACGCAAAGCGAGACAGGGTTAATCATTGGCACTGCTCATTTGCATGGTTCCAGTGGGCTCTAAGCCACAGGCATGGTCCTTGGTTGCCTGGGACCTGGGCATGGGCTGGTTAATGCAGAGTAATACTGCCACCTGGGTGTACAGACCGGACAGAGAGGGGCATGGTTCTGGACTGTTAAGTTTGCAGAGCAAAGGCTCGCTCCTGCCTTAGCCATTCCCTGTCTCTGAGAATTGGGCAGGGTGGTGCCTTCCCAGTCAGAAAGGTTTTTAAAGGTGTGGTAAAAGGGTTTTAACGATATCATAGTATTTGGGGTGGGGAGATGCATACATACACATGGGAAGGGTGCAGAACAATATTTTCTAAATTTGTCTGTCACACTAGGCTGCCCCTTCGTCATTCCTTGGTTGGAAAGAACAGGCAGGCTTTCTGTGGGGGCTTTGTTCTGTGCATTTGTTGGTGTTTCCGGGTTGCAGACTTCTTCAGTCCAAGTTATGCATATTAGAGGCACAGAGAAAACTAGAGAAACCACCACCATGGCTTGCTGGAGGCCTGAGGTCCATAGTGTGTCTCTTTTTCTCTCTAGGTTTCAGAGTCTTTTTTAAAGTATGATCCTTTATGGGGCCATAAGCCATTGTAATATTCAGCCTCTCTTTTACCCTTCAAGAGCCAATTTCATTTTTTCTTTTATTCTATGGAAAAAGTAAAACACAATTTCATAACAAAGTAATAGGAGAATAACAATAGTTAATACAATAGGTGTTGTTATCTTTAAAATAGTTACTGAGAGCTGGGCGTGGTGGTTCTGAGTAACTATTGGGATTATTCTTTTCTTTTTTTCTTTTGTACCAGGAATCAAACTCACAATCTTCTGCTTGCCAAGCAGACACTGTGTGGCTGAGCTATATCCCTGCTCCGTCCTTTTTCCTTTTGAAGATTTTATTCTTATTTCACAATATATATTGTACATTTTAGGCTTTATTTACTCTTTCAGTTTCTCACACCAGGGAGACAATGTGATGTTTACACACGTGAGACTGATTTATTTCACGTATGAGTATGGTCTCTAGCTGCTTCCATTTCCCTATAAAAGTCTGGTTCTTCTTATGGCTAAGTTAAATATACAGTTCCAAGCATTTTGTTGTTGTTGCATATGGCAGAAGAAACAGGGAAAACTACTTCTGTTTCATTTTCCCAGATATGAAAATCTCATTTTGTGAAAGATGTTGACATCTTATTTTTCTTTAAATACTGTAGGATCTGCTGGTCTGCACTTTTTCTGACAAGAAGTCTGTCGTCAGTTTCCATTCCTTTGGAATGTCTTTATTTCTAGCTGCTTTAAGGATTTCATTGCTTGTCTTAAGCAGCTCTTTTTTGAGTTTATTGAGGTCCTTAAATATGTGAATGTACTATTCCCATGAAATTGGGACATCTTTTGGTTATTTAAACATATATACATATATATATATATACACACATATATATATATATATATATTTCACAGAACAGAATTTAGTATTTAAATTCTTTGAACTTAAACAACTGTATAACTTTCAAGTAACCATCACCTCACCTCAGTCAAAATACAAAATCATTCCACCACCCTAAAAATCTTCCCTGTGCTTTCTTTTGTAGATAAGCATTTCTTGATGCATTTGTTCCATCACTTCACTTTCAGACAGCAATGAAATGCACATCACAGACAGCCTTACATTGTCCTACAGCTCACTGATGCACTTCCCTTCTGTTACCGTTATTTTAGTTTCTTTTTTCCCTTGGTGTAGTATTGTGGCTATCTTCAGTCCATAATGAGTGTCTTCAAGTTCACTAATGTTTTCTTCTGCAGTGTCTAATCTGTTATTAATCCTTTAGTGTATTTTTCATCTAACAGATTCTACTTAAATATTTTTGAGCATTATTGTGGGATGTAGTGAACTAGAAGTAGTTTGATCCTTTCAAGGATTTTAAAGCTTTATTAGATAAGTTCTGAAGCTTTTGTCTAGGCAGAACCTCTTGATATTTGGGGCCAGGTAACTCTTTGGTGTAAGGGAGTAAGGGGATAACTTGCTCTTGTAGAATATTTAGGAGTGTACCTGGCCTCTAACCACTAGTTGTCAGTAACACCACTTAGCATGAACTAGGAATCATTTATTGCATTTTTAAAACACTGGTTTTAAAATGAAGAAAAAAATGTAAATAGAGACCATGATATATGGCCAGGAAAGCCAGAATATTTACATAGAAATTTCTAACTCTTATGGGAGACACTCTTTCACATTTGAAACTAATGGTAGTACAAGAAAACAATTTTTTTTTTGAGACAGGGTCTCCCTCTACAGTTTAAGTTGGCCTTGAACTCACTTTGTAGCTCAGGCTAGCCTCAAACTTGCAGTGGTCCTCCTGCCTCAGCCTCCCAAGTGCTGGGATTACAGGCGTGTGCCACCGTGCCCAGCTAATAAAAGAATTCTTATTTTTCCAGTATAGAATCACTAATACCACAACCTCTGAAACTAGGCAAAGTATGAGTTGAGTCTGACCGTGTGACCTTGGGCAGATTTTTAACTCTCTGAGCCTTTTTCTTCTCTTATGAACTAGAGCCAATATACTTATCATTTAGGTTTTTTAGAGAATGAAGTGAAAATAAAAGTAAAGGAGTCGATGCATACACCTAGCTGCTGCTACTGTTCTTTCATTTCAGGAACGTGCTTTTTATTTATGGTTTACTGTCTAGTTGTGTTTTGCTAATATGGGGCATTGTCATCTGTCTTTCAGGTCATGCAGAAGGATTTTGCATGATGTGTACAATGCAAGATCATATTACCCAGGCACTTAATAATCCTGCGGATGTCATTAAACCCATGTTTGTCATCAATGAAATGCAGCGTAAGTAGCAACCAGGGAAGTATTTTTAAGCAAGGTAGTCTTTTCCTGACATGAGGGCTAAAATTATTTCTTAAGGTATCCCCTTACCTCAGTCTCCTGGATAGCCAGGACTACCGGTGGGCACTCTCATACCTGGCTTTTAGCTATTTAGTCTTAATGGCCTAGATGATTAAAAAAAAAAAACAAAGCTTATTACAAAATAAACCACATGTATTTTACTGTACATGGATATGTCCTTTTTTTTTTTTTTTTGAGACAGGGTCTTGATATGTAATATAGGCTGCCCTTGGACTGACTTATGTAGCCCAAGCTGGCCACAAACTCAAGGCAATTCTCCTGCCTCAGCCTTCTGAGTGCTGAGGTTATAGGTGTGTGCCACCATGCCCAGCTGGTTATGCCTTTAATTAATAACATGTTTAGTAAGACATTCATTATATAAACTATTTTTTAAATTCTAGAGATGAGAATATAATAAAGAAGACTGGGCCAGGGATATAGCTCAGCAGCACCGTGCCTGCCTGGCAAGGACAACGTCCTGAGTTTGATTCCCAGTACCAAAACAAACAAACCAAAAAGAAGACCATAGTTTAATATAAGCAAATTTTAAATGATTTAAAACTCAGTTTGTTAATAAACTCACTTACAGGACACTTTTCTCAGATATTTGGATTTCTGTGTTGAGTAGTCTAACTCTCATACTGTCCCACAGGTTTTTTTAAGTGGTTTATATTTAGTTTTAATTTGGTAAATTAATCCTGTGTTATACAAGAATTGTCAAAATAAAGGTAAGCTTGCTTTTATTAAAAAATTTTATAATCAGAGTCTAACTAAATTTATGGACAAACTCCACTTTTTTCTATTTTAAATTCCTAAATAGGTTGCATGCAAGTTTCCTCTGTATTTTCTATGTGACCTCCCCACTCCATTCCCCCAGCCAAAGGTCTCACTGTGCAGCCCAGGGTGGCCTCAAACTCCGAGCTCCTCCTCCCTCAGCCTGGGCTTACAGGCTTGGGCCACCACGCCAGGCTCTGTGAGGTTTTTGCACTCACTCTTACATCATTTTAATTAGCCAAGGTGTAATAAAAATGAACACAAATAAAAACACTTTTCACCCTTACTTTGTTATCTAGCTTGGGTAATTATAGATATGCATAATTATATAGTGATAACCTATAACCCTTTTGACTTAAAAGCTACTAAAGAATAAAGATTAAATTGGCGGTTAGCATTACTGGTGGACTAGAGTGGACAGTGCAGAAATCTTTCAAACATACTGGCAAAATTTTGGCCAAGACAAGTGTTGATTATTTTAATTACTTACACATTTATTTTTAGACACACATATATAGCAGGCATGAGTAATAACCTTGTCTTTAGGAAAGTGTCATTACCCTGAATGTGTCCCTATATACACACATAAGGTTGAATCATGGAATTGCTATTTCTGTAGGTCAAAACTGGTGGAATATTGGCAGTTTTATATGATGTAAGCTAGAATATATGCATATACCTACACATATAAAACTCAATGTCTAAGAGGTTTTGTGCTGTTGATACACTCGTGCTAGTGTTTTATTTATAATTTTTAAAAATACTTTCTTCTTTCTACTGCTTAGTCATTTAGAAGGATTGAAATGAGAATATAATCTGTTTTGTGCTGATTGGCATGGGATGAAATAGGTTGGATATTTATGTTCTGCATAGGGTCTCATGGATTCAGTGTCATATTTACAATGGGTGCACTAACCTAACATTTGGGATGAACTTGAGTCAGTACAATGAGGCTGACTTTATTCAAGAGGAATTGTGTTAACTTGGTAAAGACTCGAGAGTCACTCTGCGCTGCTCCTGGACTCTCAGGGACTGCAGCTCCCCTGGGCTCTTGGTGAAAGTGCGCGGTGCTTGCGTGAGTGCTACTTCCTCATTCGGTGTAACTGTTTGGGGCTTTTCTGAGTAACATAAGATGTAACTTTGCAGCCTAAGCTTTTAATATGTAATGATAAAACTTTGTCTTTACTTAAAATTTATAGGTATAGCTAGCCACTTCCAAACCGGAGAGCAAGAAGATGCCCACGAATTTCTGCAGTACACCATTGATGCCATGCAGGAAGCGTGCCTAAGTGGCAGCAATGAGTGAGTACACGTCACTTCTTCAGTTTACATCTCTGGCTTATCACGCTTGTTTTGCCTTTTATGTTGAAAATACACAGATCAGTTTGCTTTACCCTTTGGCTTTGCGTTGCCTCTTCCCCACCTGATTTGCATTATTTTAAAGTGACTAAAATTTAAAAAGATGTGCTTGCTATCACAATTTGAATTTGTTCAAATATAGATATCAGAAAATGAATATTGGTTTTGCTGTTCTTTAATTTCTGTGTGTCAGGATGCCTTGGCAGATGTAAAAGTACTTGCCTCTCCTGTTAATTGTGCCACACATTTTTTCTGTTGACCTCCAGCCTAATAAATGTTTCCCACCTCCTGTCTCTCTCTCTCTCTGTGTCTGTCTCCATCAGTTACCATTTTCTATAACTTCTTCCTACAATCTAAATGCAGACTCAGGAGTTAGATAGGTGAGACAGTTATGTAACACTCCTAACCCACCCGCTACTGCCCACGCACCTGGTACTGATAGCTCCCTTTCCATTTTACTCGCTGTCCAGGACTTCATGGTCTGGATGATGACAGACTCTGCCTTCCTTACCTTCCCCAAGTCCCCCATGGGGTCACAAGGCTGCTGTGGGTGTCTTCCTCCTGCTGCTTTGCTTCAGAGCCAAATTCCTGCCTTGATTTGAAAGTCTCTTCGTAACTTAATTCCTCCTGTCCTCCTCCCCAGATCCTCGCTGTGTCCCACCAGGCAGGGCTGATCACTGGATACTATGCAGACTGACTTTTTATTTTCTGTGGCTCTTCTTTCTGAATTCTTGTTCATACACACACACACATGCTTTTAAAATCTAGTCATAGTATCTGTAATTTTGCAGAATTCTTATATCACTGTTGTGTCTTTTTCAGATTAGACAGACACACCCAGGCCACCACACTAATTGGTCAGGTGTTTGGAGGATACCTGAGATCTAGAGGTAAGTTTTTGTTCACAAGGCGATAAAGTGACAAATGCATGTGGTATGAGAATGCAAATAGTAGAAATAAGGAAAAGTCGAGACTTCTTCCTCCTCCCCAGAGGCAGCCCCTGTTCCAGGTCCTGGTATATCCTTCAGTCAAATGTTTATTTCAGTCAAATGTAGTTTCTTATTCATCAGCAAACTGAGAGCCAACTCTGGAATACGTTTGTTTTTCCCTTAACATTAGTAGTAATCTTTCTGCTTGAGCACATACAGGTCTAACAGGCTCTTTCATAGCTGCAGTGGTGTCCATTTGTTTTACTCTCCTTAGCTCTCTATTCTGTTGTCACCATGTAACAGTGTACGTGATAAACTCTTAGTATTAGAATTTTTTTTTGTAGCCCAAAAGGGCAAGTATTAGAATTTAAATTGTAAGATGTATTTGAAATTTTAATAGTGACACACTGTCATTCTAAGCAGTCATACCAGTTTATATTCCATCCAGTAGTGTACAGGGGGCCAAATTCATAAGACTTTTTCCTACGCAATGTATAAGATTAACCTTTTCTGATATAGGAGAAAAGTTATATTTTTCTTTTACTTTGAAATAATATTTTTTCCCAATGTGTAAGGAGAAAATTTATACTTTTACTTTGAGATTTTATTCTGTAATTTCAATACTTGAGGCTGTCATAATGACTACATTGTGCTTATCTTTTGCATTTTATTTTTATTTCAGTCAAATGTTTAAAGTGCGAGGGCGTTTCAGATACTTTTGATGCATATCTGGATATTACCTTGGAGATACAGGTAAATTTAATAATTTTTGTGGTGGTCAAGTTTTAAATCTTTATTACTCTTTGGCTTTTCACTTAAGTAAATCTTAATAAAACCAGGGTTTAACTAGACTCGGTGATGCATGCCTATAATCCCAGCACTCGGGAAGCTGAGGCAGGAGAATTGAAGTGAATTTAGGGCCAACCTGGCCTACAAAGTGAGTGCAAGGGCAACCTCAACCATAAAATGAAACCCTGCCTCAAAAAATGCCGAAAAAGAAAAAAAGAGAAAAAAGAAAGAATGAAGAGAAAACCAGGTTTTTTTCTGTTCTTTTCCTTCTTTTCCTTTCCTTTTCTTTTTAATTTTTTGAGGCAGAGTCTCACTATGTAGCCCAGACTGGCCTCAAATTTGTGGCAATCTTCCTACCTCAGTCTTCCAAGTGCTGGAATGACAGGCGCGTGGCACCATGCTTGGCCATAAAACAAGGTTTTTGATACCTATATTAGCAAATCTTAGATGGCTCTTATTCTTTAGAAACTGTTTTAACGTCTTTCACTTTCTAAACTATATTTTCAATACTCTTGAGCTTTTATTTTTCTGATTACATATGTAAGGCATGCTTATGATGCAAAAGACAAATACTGCAGATACATGTAAAGTCTACCCTTAGGATTAACGCCCTTAGTCATTTGATATACATTGCACCAGAATAGATTAAGTGCTTTTTATAAAAATAAGATTATGAACAAGGCACAGTGATGCATATCTATAATCCTGGGACTCTGGGAGTCTCAAGCAGGAGGATCACAAGTTTGAACCCAAACTAGATAATGTAGTGAAACCCTGTTTAAAATAAAAACAAGGAAAGGGCTGGGAATTTAGCTCAGTATGAAGGCCCTGGGATAGATTCCCAGGATTGCCAAAAGAGAAAAGAAGAAACTACACCTTTGTGTATCACCATGCATTAAACTCAAAATGGATCCAAGATCTAAATATTAAAACAGAAACACTAAATCTACTGGAAAAGAAAATAGGTAGAAATCTTGAAGACATACCTGTTGGCAGGTACTTCATGAACAAAATCCAGACTGCTTGAGAAACAAAGAATAAACAAATAGGATCTAACCTTATTAAAAAGCCTTTGCATAGCAGAAGAAATCACCAACAGAGTGAAAATACAACCCACAGAGTGGGAAAAAAACTATAGTCAGCTGTCCCTCAGGCAAAAGGCATATATCTAAAATATAGAAAGAACTGAAAAAATTAGACCCCCCCTCCAAGTCAAAGACCCATACCAAAAGTGGGCATCTGAGATACAAATACAAAATAGATATATGAAAATATGTTCAACTTCATTGGTCATTCAAGATATGCAAATTAAATCAACACTAAGATTCCATCTCACCGCAGAAAAAAATGATCATCATCAAGAAATCAACCAATAACAAATGCTGGAGAGGTTGTGGGGGAAATGTTACCCTTCTCCACTGTGGAACCACAGTGGAAATCGGTGTGAAGATTGCTCAAAAAACTAGGACTAGAGGTCCCATTCAACCCAGCTGTTCTCCTTCTGGCTATCTTCCCAGAAGAATTAAAAACATCATACCACAGCGATATATGTGTACCCGTGTTTATAGCAGCACAATTTAGAATAGCTGAATTTTGGAAACAACCCAAATGCTCATTAACTGAGGAATGGGTCAAAAAAATGTGTGGCATTTTTATACAATATAGTACTACTCAGCCATAAAGAAGGATAAACTTGAGACTTTTATAGGTAAATGGATGCAACAAGACACTATGCTCATAATTGAAATAAATCAGACTCGCACTGTAAACATCATGCTGTCTCCCTAGTGTGAGAAGCTGAAAGAGTAAATAAGATCCAAAATGTACAATAGATATTGTGCAATGGGAATAAACTGTTCCAAAGGAAGAGAAAATGTGATGGGGGAAAGGAGGAAAGAAGAAAGGGAAAAAGGAAAAAATTATATATATATACACCAAATAGTTAGGATAGTTACACTACTAATTTCTCTTAGTTCATTGGAAAGAAAGGTTTGTGTTTATATTGTTTGATCAGTTTTTCATGCCTCTATCTTGTAATGTGAGCAACTACTTTGAAGATGACAACAAGCAATGTATTAATCATTGTCACTCTCCTGTTGTCTTATTTTGAAACTTCGTGTCCCTATTTTTACTGTTTTTTCTCTTTAAAATAAAATTTTTTTGGCTGGGGATTTAGCCCAGTGGCTCAAGCACTTGCCTGGTGAGCACGAGGTCATGAGTTCAATCCCCAGTACCAGATAAATAAATAAATAAATAAATACTTTTTTTTTAAAAAAGAAAATTTTAAAAAAGCAATTATGCCTTTGTCTATTTGTCCACTTGCTGTTTTCATTTTCTCCTGCTCGGACACCTTCCTCATCAGCGTGTTCGGGCAGTTGGCGGTGCCCAGTAGGTGGAAATAACTCCTTGTTGCTTTTCACTTTTACAGTATTCTAAATAAAGCTGCATGAGCCACCTCCTTATGTATTTTTGTTCACTTTAATCTGCTTGTTTTTAATTGGGGTGGGAGTATTCATCCTAAAGAAACAAAAATGTTGTGTGTGGCACTAGGGATTGAACCCAGGGCCCTCTGCCACTTAGCCACATTCCCAGCCCATTTAAAAAAAAAAAAAATTTTTTTTTTTTTGAGATTGAATCTAAGTTGCTCAGATTGGACCCCAATTTGCAATCCTCCTGCCTCAGTCTCCCAAGTAGCTGGGAACTCAGCCACACCATACCCTAAAAACATTTTTTTTCTCTCATAAAATTCTCATTTTTTTTCTGAGTCTTCTGCTTGCTTGCTTGATCTCTCCATCTCTGACAGGGCGCAGTGACGTGCTTTTTGTGCTTTTTCCTCCCAGGGTGCCTCCCAGGAGTATTACGGAGGCATTAGAGCAGTTTGTGAAGCCAGAACAGTTAGACGGAGAAAACTGCTACCAGTGTAGCAAGTATGATGGGTGCGACTTGCAGTCCTGATTTGGCTGCTCCAGCGGAGCTGACAGGGAGCCTTGGTTTTAAAGAGCGTGGAGTATTTGAATGGCCCGCTAGGTGGCATTAGCTTCCGGTGCCCTCTGGGAGACACTGGCCGTCTGTGCTCCAGAGGCTGGAACACAAAGCATGTGGGGGCTGCACTGTCTTAAGGTGGGCAGATGTATACCCTTGGGGAGCTAGTGCTACCACCCTGGATGCCGCAGCGCTGTGACAGGGTCAGTTAAGCAGCATCTTCCTTGACTTTCTTGTTAGACAAGACTGGAGGGAAGGTGGAGTTCCCCTCACCCCCAAGAGCCTTGAGGATCTTTCTTAGTGGGTACCCGTGGTGTGGAGCAGTGTCTGCCAGCAGCCTCTGATTTACATTATTCAGTAATACATTTCCCCAGTCAGGCAAGGGAGTCTGTTTTATGAATTCCTGTTTCATATGTTTTATGTAGATTTCCACTTTATAGTCAGGCGATACAGATATCTATATTAAAGTATTTGGGGGAAGGTGGTGCTTTTATCACCAAGACTAGGGATTTTTCCTGACACTTTTCATCTTTTTTTTCCTTTTGGATCTGTGTAGGGCTTTGCTTTCACAGAATTATACCATCATAAAAAAATCAATTCATTTTTAGTTTTTTTGAATTGAGTTATCCTATTGTTTTCCTCTTCTGCAGGACTGGGGGTTGAACTCCAGGCCTTATGCGTGCTCACAAGCATTCCACCTCTGAGCTACACCCCAGCCTGAGTTAATGTGTTTTCCACACCATCAGTGCCCTGTGCATCCTGATGTTTCTGAATTCTGTTTTTTTTTTTTCCTGTCATGCTATGAGGCAATTTCCCCAAGTTTTATTTTCTGTTTTGTTTAGTTTTTGTTTTTTGAGACAGGGTGTAGTGTTGTAGTTCAGGCTGCTCTTGAGCCCGCTATGTAGCCCAGGCTGGCCTAGAACTCATGGTGATCCTTCTGCCTCAGCCTCCCCAGTGCTGAGATTATAGACGTGTGCCACCACGCCTGGCTACCCACAGTATTTTAAAATATGTTTACTGTTTGTTTAGGGAGGATGATGTTCCTCACTTACTATCATTGTTTTGGAATCTTAAATCAGGGTGTTTCCGAGAAATAGCAAGAGAAAGACTAAAATGTAAAAAAAAATTCACACATTAATCTTCTTAATCTTTTGCTTCTGTTAACTTCAAGGTGCAAAATGAGGGTTCCAGCTTCAAAGAAGTTCACCATCCATAGGCCATCCAACGTTCTTATTCTTTGTCTGAAGCGCTTTGCAAACTTGACCGGTGGAAAAATTGCTAAGGTTCGTAGATGATGTTATCAATAACCTTTTCTGTGGAGCCACCACTTCAGAGCCAGTAGCTGTTAAGGATGACTAAATTACCTAATTGAACAATTTTGTTGATTGACTTTCTGAGCTTTTCTTGCATTGGACAGCAGAAAAAAAGTCAAAGAATTGAGCTAAGAGTTTGGTCTGTGCTTCCAAGTATGTATTTTTTTTTTTCTGTAGTCTTGGGGAATAACCTGTCTAAGGATAAAATTGGGAGCTCTTCTCTGTGTTTGGGCTTCATAGTCAATCCTTCGGTATCCAAGGTAATGAGCAGATACGGGGAGAGCTTGTAAAAGTTGAAACCCAAAGACGATTTCCTCCCTAGATCTTACCTCTCTTTTATTGATTTTCTTGTTCATTGTTTTCTGGTTTTTCACTTACACTGAATTTTCCTGTTTTTGCCCCAAATACTAAAGGTTGAAAGTGGTCCAAAATTCAATAACAAAGCCAGGCATGGTTCAGTCAGGATGCTAAGGCAGGAGAAGTATGAGTCTGGGGTCATGCTGAACTATTAGCGAGTTGAAAGCCAGCCTGGCCTACACTGTGAAGTCTTTATTTCAAGAAACAAATGAAAAATGCAGTGACTTAGAAGAGGAAATAACTAATACATTCTTAAATTATTGGAAATTGCCTGGCATGATGGCATATGCCTGTAATCCCTGCACTAGGGAGGCTGAGGCAGGAGGACTGCTGCTGGTTCAAGGTCAGTTTAGGCTACATAGTGATTTCAAGGCAGGTCTGAATTAAGTAGTAAGACCCTGTCTCACAAAACCAAAGTAATTAATTAAAATTTAAATAATTGATGGTGACTGTCTAGATTTATCATTTTGTGAGTTTTGCATCTCATGAATTTAAAGAATTCACTTAATGTAGATCCTTACTTGTTTAAGGAAAATAAAGACAGTGAGAAGGCCTTAACTACCCTTAGATCAGGTGTCCTCCAGGTTGTGTCCTTTGAAATGTGATTCAGTGCACTGGGTTTCTGCTGGAACATCACTGTGCTGTGGTGTGTGGGTCTCCTGGGACGCCCTAAATACCCCACACCTGAACATGCAGGGCCTTCTGTGCCTTTAGAAATAACATTCCTTTCTCCTTTGTCCATTTCTGTTTAGGACGTGAAATATCTTGAACATCTCGACATTCGGCCATACATGTCGGAGACAAATGGAGAACCCATTATTTACAGTTTGTACGCAGTGCTGGTCCACTCTGGATACAACTGCCACGTCGACCATTACTTCTGTTACGTCAAAGTAAGCCGTGTGGATTTTGTTCATTGCTTTTCCAGACTCTGTGAGACAGCAAGCACTAGCGTTCTTCGGGGGGAGAGGTGGGAGTTTTCCAATGAAAGTATGAATGCAGCTTTTTCTTATTGTTTTTCCTCTGTCCTTGTTAACCTAACAAAATCTGATCTTTCCCTCTTCCTGGCTGTCTTTTGCAGGCTAGCAATGGCCTGTGGTACCAGATGAATGACTCCAAGGTATCTCCCAGGGATATTCGATGTGTACTAAAGCAACAAGCCTATGTCCTATTTTATATCAGGTATTGTCATGAAAACAAACTATCAAATCTCACTTAATGTCAATTCTTTTCATCTTGCCCACATTCAATTCAGTTTTGAGGATTTTTTTTTTTTTTTTTTTTTTTTTTGGTGGTGGTGGTGGTGGTGGTGGTGGTGGTGGTGGTGGTGGTGTCCTGGAAATTGAATTCAGAACCTTGTGCTTGCCAGGCAGGTGCTTATGCCACTGAGCCATATCCCTGGCCCTTGAGTTATTTTTTTAAAAACCACAGTTGAAGGTTTACCCTGCTGCATGCGTAGAGAGTCAGTAGGCCACTTCTGAGCGTAGAGTATGAACTAGCGTTAGCTTCCAGCTCTTTGGCACTCAGTGCCCACAGCGCCAGAGGAAGGGAAAGGTGAAAACTGAGAGGTGGGGTGGTGGCTTATGCTGCTGGCAGCAAATGGAGTGGACCTGGGGATGTCGAGGCCGTGGGTGGAGGGCTCGGGAAGGACGCTCTGAGCACCCTGCATGGTCCCACCCAGCACCTCCCCAGTGCTGAGCACAGTGCTGGTTAGGCATCAGCCTGGGCTGGGACCAGCAGTTGGGTTGACCCTGCTGCAGCTGCAAACTGACTTACAAATTCCACTTTTGGAAAAAAAAAATCCGATGTGTATTCGACGGTGTTCCCCAGCCTGCTTTTTTCTCCATCCTGGGAATAGAACCCAGAGCCATGGGCAAGCTAGGCAAATGCTACCACTGAGCCACACTGCAACTTCCAAGGTGTCCCTTTTAAATACAGTAGCTTAAAGTTAAGAATACCCTAAAATGTTCAAGAATGGCAGAACGATGTGTTAAAATGTTTTACAGTTGTTAAGATTTTTTCTTTTCTTTTTTGAGACAGCGTCTTGGAATGTTGCCCATTGTCTGCTAAGAGTGATTGCTATAAACCTTTTTTTTAATGCTTTGGGAAAGTGGTGACTGTATATGGAGGGAAAGCAGTTTGAAATATTAAACACTGGTGTTGGGTGAAAGATGGGGAGATGGTCTATTCAATCAAGGGGGAACTATCAGGGAGGACATTTTCCCCCTATTTTTTGGACACTATAAATTTTCCAAAATGGTATATATTTTTAACTTATAACAGAAACAGAAAAAATATCTTGATAGCAGCATCCTCAGCATACAGAGTTTAAAAATACCATGTCCTTTACCGAGCTACCCTGGTGTCCTGAGCTGAGCACCCCGACACTGACCTGCACCCCTAAGCAGCTAGTGCATCATATGGATCCATGCAGTGTGACTTAGAAGCAGCATCTTTACCATCAGCGTCTTGCAGAGGGGCTGAGTTTGTAAATCAGTCTCTACGAAGATGCCCTTCACCATCCTAAGCCCTCTCATGCTTTGTCCCTAGGACCAATGATGTGACAAATGTGAGTGAAATCACTACTCCTTCCCCCCGTCGCCGCGGCCAGTCCTCTCCCCGCCCGGTCACCAGTAGGCGGGTTGTTGCCAAGAAGCAGGCTGCACCAGGGTCTATCGGACCACAGCTTCCCTCTCACATGGGGAAGGTAACACTTCAGAGGCGGTGTCTGATTTTTACCTCACTCTAAGGCTAACATTCTGATGGTTGTCATGTCCTGTCTATACCTGGATTTCTTCTCAAAAAAGTTTATTCAGGCCCTTTATTTCAAAATGTTAAGTATACGAGAATCTCAGCATGAACAGGGGGTCAAGAGCAGCATCTGGTGTGAGCATATTAAAGGTCAGCACCCCCTGTGCTCTACTTAGGGCTCACATAGGCGAGTTTTTAACTCACGTGAGACATCAGGAAAGCGATGTGAGAGGGAAGCTGTGGTCCAACAGACCCTGATGCAGCCCGCTTCTTGGCGATAACCCGCTGACTGGTGACCGGGCGGGGAGAGGACTGGCTGCGGTGACGGGAGGAAGGAGTAGTGATTTCACGCACATTTGTCACATCATTGTGACACTTTATGTGCACGTAGCAGTCTTAGGAGTGTACTGTTTCTCCATCTGCTGTCCCCGGGAGTGTGACTGTGCCCATGTGCCTGTGTGCCCAAGAGGCCTGATGTGGTCTGCAGGGCAGGGCCTCCCTCCAGAGTCCCCGGGACCTGACACCCAGGCCATCTGGAGCTTGAACTGCACTAGGTCATTGCTGCTGTCAGGTTTGACAGCTTCTCACATTTTACAGTCCATGCTGGACTACATAGTGAGTTTACAGCCAGCCTGGCCTACATAATGAAGTCCTGTTTCAAAAAACAAAATAAAACATGTAGTGAGTTTGAGTTTGAGTTGAATTATCAGGTTATCTAGTTGAATGCTTTTTTGGGGAGACATTGGGCTCTGTGTCAGTGAAATACCCTTATGAGCTGAGCTGACAGCCAGCTTCTGAATTGGGTTAGCAAGTATACTATAAGCCAGAAAAGTATACTGTAAACCAGAAAGTTTGCTGTAAACCAGAAAGGGACAGCTGCAATTGACTTTCAAGAGTTATTTGTTTTTTTGTTTTTTTTTTTAAGAGAGCAGTGAATTCAGATATTTAAGAAAACACTGACAAAGCCAACCACTATCTGTCTGTGCACCAGCTGCCACCTGTACTGTCCCAGGGGTCCAGTGGCAGTCGTGGAGCTTAGAGCAACAGAGCTGCGGGAGTAGAATGCTGAGGCCTCACTGGGTGGCGGCAGCAGCCACAGCCTCACATGCAGCGCCTGAAGCGGCCCTTCCTTCTGCCCATGTGCTTTCTCCCTGGCTTGGAGGCCAGCACACTGGCCCTGCTTCTGTCTGCATAGCGGTGGCCTCCCAGGAAAGCCAGGCAAGAAGAACACATGTGAACTAGTGCCAGGGCGGTTGTGTTCTGACAGACATGTGTGTCCTGTGTGTGGATTAATTTCCAGATAATTACGGCCCGTGAAAGGTGCATGTGGGTAGAGCAGAAGAAAGGAAGGGGCAGTGTTGGTGATTTGTGTAACTTGTCAGTCACAAGGCCAGAGTGGGAAGGCCGTGGGCCAGAGCAGGCTCTGACTCTGGAGTGCTGGCCTGGCCATGGCTTTCTTCCCTACAGAATTCACCTCGCTCAAATGGGACCGGGCCACCAAAAGCACAGCAAACACTTCCATATCAAATTCTAATGGAAGTCCTAGTGTCAAAAGGTCTAGTCTTGTTAATACTTCTGACTATGTTCAAAGCTGGTCAGTTAACAGCCCATCTGAGATTCCAGAACAGCCTCAGAAACAGGAAATTACCATCGGTATTCATAACAACTTGCCTGTTTCCCAAGCTCAATCTCAGCCTAACCTTCACAGCAGTTCCTTGGAGGCCCCTAACCTTCCTAGTCCCACCAACTGTCCTGCGATATAGACTACCTCGAATGTACCCACAATGTCAGTTTCTTGCAAAGTAGCAAATCCACTCTCCCCAAGCGCCTCCTTCTCCAAGCCAGTAATGAATGTGAAGTCCCAGGTGAGCTCCAGCGTGCTGGCTCCCTATGGTGCAGAGGCAGAGTCCCAGGGCCTGGCTGAGGAGAACAGCATGGGCAGGACGGACCCTGCTCCCTCTGCTGGCCGGAAGTCCAACAGGATGAGGCCCCGCCATAGGAGCTTCAGGATCCTATCACTCTAAATGGTGCTAATAGTACAGACAGCAACCCCAAAGAACACAGCCTATCATGTGAGGGTGCCACTTGCCAAGTCCAGCCTGCCTTATGCTCAGGAAATTCCTTTTCTGAAGCAAATGGTCTTGGGGGGAGAGACTTGGCTCTGAGTCTCATCTGTGGCCCGTTCGCTCAGCCAGATTTCAATCAGCACGGAGCTCAAAGCCAGTTTTGAGCTCAAAGTATTTGTTTTTTATTGTACTTGATACCTGCTTCCATGCCTTCTCCTCTGGAAGACAAACTCTTCGAGCCCTTCAGACTCAGTGACAAAGTAAAAGGCTCAGCAGATGAGACAAGGTAAAGTGAGAATAAATTCAGAAGTGAACTTCTCAGCACAAAATCAAATTGTGGATGCGTCACTGTTTTGACTCTGTAAAAGTGTTACTGTGAACAATTTGAACCCCCAGATGATTTGAAAAATAACCTCTAGGATATGTTAATTTGCCTTTGAGAAGGATAAGAAAACAGTCTGCGACTGCTTGTCATTTTCTTGAGTCACCTGCTCTGGCTAGCAGTGCCCTTGCACACCTCTGAATCCAACCTCACATGCCTTGTCACTTCATCTTTTTAATGACCAGTGAAGGGCTTACTGAATGTTTTTAAGGGCCTCTAGGAAATTTGAAATTAAATTCATAAGAATATAATTTGTCCCCACATTCAATTTTAAGAAAAATCAATATGTTGACCTAACTGCAGTGTAACTCAGGAATAAGAAGAAAGGAATGTGAAACGCTGCCGCAGTTGCTTTGTGTGGAAACTGCAGGTGAAACCACTGGTGCAGGACACAGAGCATCAGGTGGTGGCCGCCCACCTGCCCACAGGTTCACCGTGTGTCCATTGAGCATAAACACTGCGTCCAGATTTGCCATCTGCGCTGTCGGGCTGTGGTGGTGAACGACTTTTGATGAAGTTTCAGCCAGATAACAGTGTGAACATTTCTCAGTTTACACAATTCTTGGGTTCCTGGGAAGTGTAATGTCTGTGAAAACTGTGGCAATAATACAACTGGGATTTTCACCCCCATGGATGTGAGGACATGTGGGCAGAGGAACCTCCTCCATGGCACTGTGGCAACCCCAGATGGCCCCGGAGAACCTGAGCTAGGGATGCAGAATTGTGAGCGAAGAATGGAGAGGCAGAGGACACTCATTCCCACTTTACCATAAGATGGAATAGCTGGGATGTGCTGTCATTTGCACAGTGACTTTCCCCTGCTTTCTTTCCTAATCCACCTTGGTCCCCAAATTTAATATGAAGAGAATTATTACACATTTGCATAAGTGAGGCCATATATGTACTGAGGCCAAGCACGCCTTCCTTTGTGTGTGGCCCCAAGGACCCCCCTTCTACTTTCAGGACAACTAACTTCCCCACGGGGACTTGGTACAAGTTATCTCCTCACTGAAGCAGTGATCACGGCAAGTGGTTTAATATTTCCTGGCAGCTGGCAGCTGAACTTGAGAGCCTGTCACAAGCTTTCTGGCTGCCAAGGACGGCCCGCATTTACTACAGAAGGTTTTCCCAGAACCTCAGTGAGTCCCTGCTTTCCATAATTCAGGAGCTGTTGCCTCTGTGTGGAAATAGCTGCTGTGCTTCTCAGGCTCCAAGAAAAAGAAGGGAGCCAGAAAAGTCAGTAGCCCATCATTTAGTTTTTTGAGATTTAGTTCTTAGGAATTGAAAGTTATCTGGAAACAGGAGAAGTCTAGAGATGCAGAATTATTGTTGCTGAAAAACAGGATTGATATAAATTTTATTTTTATTTAATGAGAAAACTTGGTGTCCAGAGATGATAGCCTGATAGTGGCTTGCAGCCAGCTATATCTAAAGTGCTAAAATGTTTAGTAAATGTAAGCCATGGCAAAACCTGTACAGCAGTCATGCTAACTATTGGCTCGTCTCTTTCTTTTGGTGGGGATGCAGTCCACGTGGAACAGAGCAAACTCTGTCTGGGGACCTGGCTGCGGAGCTTGAGGCTGGCAGTGCCCCTGCTGGTTCCCACGAGAAACTGGACCCAATCTCCAGTCTGAGCAGCCTGGAGTCTACCAAAGAGGTTATCTATGAAAACAGTTCAGCCATACCTGAAGAGTGTTCGCCCATCGTGAACAACCTCTTGTTTTAACCTGTAGCCTGTGATTTGACCAAAGCGCCGTTTTGCTGTTTAGTATGCGCCGTCTTAGACTAGAAACCCCCCTTAACCATTGCCCCCCCCCTCCGCCTTGATTCGCTAAGGTTTGTTTTTCTGTAAAATCCCTCTTCCCCCAGTAATCTAAGAAACAAACAGTTACAACTTTTAGGTTGCTGACCGAAAAGCGGGGTCAAAAGATAAACACTCACCCTGCTCCATGCAAAGAAAAAAAAAAATGTGTAAAACATGCCTTTCTGTAACCTTTGTTATCCATATTAGGGAACGACCACCACCATCCGGCTTTAGACCCTCCCAAAGACAATTCCTCCAATGGATGCAAGAGATCTGTAAAATACTAACCAATGTAATCTACTTTTGTACCCACCTTAGCAAAACTCCTCCTCTCTTTGTTCTAATGTTTTATAAGCCCCTCCAAGCCACAGAGAGGCACGCAGTCTCGGATTGGCTTTAAGTGAGACTGCGTTGCCTGGCCAGGAAAATAAACACTCCATTTTAAATTCTTCGGGCGCTCCGTGAGGTTTTTTTCAACTCGGGGGTCTTCACTACTACACCTCTGTGACACCGACAAGACAGGCGCGGGGGCTGATCCACGTCCTGAGCCCTGTGACCCGGAGAGCGTCACGCAGGACCACAGCGAACCCCCCCCCCCCGCGAGGTCACAGCGTGGTTAACCGCGAGCCCGGGGGACTCTGGTCCGGCAGAAACAGCGGAGCAGCGGGGCGCGGCTCCCTCCACACACTGGGAAGGTGGATGTGAGCAGGAGCGCTGGGTTTCCCTTAGCAGGGACCAGGGTGGGGACACAGAGGCCCTGTCCCTGAGCTCAGGCGAACCTGCCCAGGCGCTGCCCTCTGCTCCGCCCCAGAGCGCCCCAGGTGGCCGGCCCGAAGCAGGCGCTGAGCACTGTCATGGGGAGGGCTGCAGCGGAGGCCAGTCAGGCCAGGAAGCTCCGAATCGTCCTCCAGTTAAAGCAAAAATCAGACTGAGAAAAGTTGGCCGAGGACATCACCGTCACCGCCTAGACCGCTCCTCCTGTGGGGAGCGCGTGCAGAGACGCAGGAGTCGGAGTCGGAATCGCGGGACCGAGGGCCATAGGCGCGGAGAGCACAGCAAGCGGGGGCCCCGCAGCCGGAACTGGCGGACTCTGCGCTCCGGGGAGAGGCTCAGTCCTGGCCGGCACCACAGTCTGCACGGGCACAGCCGCCACCGCTCACGGACCAGGAGCCGGGACCAGGACCGGAGCCGACACCGCCCCTCGGACAGCGAGCACGCCTGGGGCCCGGAGAGGCGCGACCCCAAGGAGACGCGGTGGGACCCGCACAGGTACTACCCCGCCAGGTACGCCCCCTACCCAGCCAGGGAGCCCAGTGTGACGCGGCCACGCGAGGCCTCCTCCCGGGCCAGGAAGGGCTGGGAGCCGCCTGCCCGGGTGAGCCAGGGGACCGGCTTCCCCAGTCCGCGCCCGGGTGCCGCCCCCGCTCTCCCTCTGCACCCTGAGCAATACTCCCAGGACAAGGCTGCCTTCAGAGCTGAGGGCAGTGGCTGCGGCCTCTCTGATCCCGTTCATGAAAACGAAAGCGTGAAGTCTCGCAAACATAGCCACGAGAGTGCAGGCAGTAAGGACAGGCACGTGGAGAAGGAAGCCCACAGGAGCCTGGCCAGAGACCTGGAGGAGCCCAAGGCCAAGAAGCACAAAAAGGCCAACAAGAAAAAGAAATCTAAACACAAACACCGAGCACCTGACCGGAGGTGAGGGCGGGCGCTACCTGCAGAGTCTGAACTCCTCTCCTCTGTGGGTTTTGATTTTTTTTTTTTTTTTT
>RJWM01028194.1:0-25914 GCA_004363535.1 Dasyprocta punctata | reverse complement strand
TACTTTTCTCTTACTGTCTCAAGATTTCCTCCTGTCTTTGACTTTCAGTGTTTGGACAACACTGAAGGTCTCTTCATATTTATCCTACTCATTCTATGCCCATTTTGGTGTGCGTATTAGTATACCACATTTTTCTGAAATTCTGTTCATTTTTCATTCCTTTTTCTCTCTTTTCTTTGGATTATATAGGTTCTATAGATTTGTCTTCAGGTAGGCCATCTTTTCATCTGCTAGTTCAAATCAACTGGTGAAGTCCTCTAGTGAATTTTTCATTACTGTGATTGTACTTTTATCTCCAGAATTTTTGCTTTCTTTTTCTTCTCCCTCTCCCTTTCCTTCTCCTCCTCCTTCTTTTTCTTCCTCCTTTACAATTTCTCTTTACTGATATTGATATTTTCTTCTTTATTTGACATAGTCATCATATTTCATTTTACTTATTTAATCATTTTTTTTTGAGTTCTATAGGGATATTTCTCACAGCTGCCTTGAGTGCTTTGTTTGTTAAAACTGACACCTGGTTGCTCTCACAGGCAGTTTCTTTAGCCCAGCCTCTTTATATGTTGTATTTTTCCATTTCTTTGTATATTTTTGCATTTTTGTTGGAAACTGGGCATTTAAGATAATATGCTGGAGTGACTCTTCACTCTGCTTTCCCCTGCTTGTGTCTTTTTATTGTCATTTGCTCAGTAAAGGGGGGAGTATTTCAGTGAAGTCTATTTCCCTTCACCACAATGTTCAGCCTCCAGTGTTTCAGGTCTGTGGAGCTCCTCCTGCTGCTGTACTGTCCTATACCAATTTTGAATCTTCAAAGCATCAAGTCTGGGTCTCAAAGTGTGTCAAATGACTTACTGCTTCTATTGATGTGACTCTGTTATGAATATACTTTTGAGATGAAAATATCACATAGAATATATTTCATTTTTGTTGTGTTCATCTAGTATAGTTATTCTGCTGGCTAGCTACATCTAGCATAAAATTACTTTAGTTCGTTGCCTTATTGAATTTGCTTGTTTTTTTAATGAAAAATTCATGCCTAAGAAAGGAAAGCTCACTAGAATTGTATATGTATGCATGTCCTAATCATAATTAAGATTAAGGCTAATTTTATTAAAGTAGCTTAAGAAATTTGCTATTGTTTTCCTATGGGGGAAATTGATATTTAAGTTAATATTTGCTACTTGAAAGTTTAGAGAAAACTGAAGCAAACCTTTCAAACTTTATTTTGATAATGGTGTGTGAACACTTTTTCAGTATACTTAGTGGATATTTAAATTCACTCTTTGTTTTTTAAAAAAAATTTGATGTTTTATATTTTTAGTATAAAAATTGGAAAAGTATAAATACCCTGGGTTTTATAGGTCCGAATTCGAATTTCAGTTGCATCTCTTATTAGCTGAGTGAACTTAAATATATAACTTTATCTCTCAGAGCTTAAGTTCTTGTCTGTGAAAGGACAAATATTTGCCTTATGAGGTTATGTTATTATGCTGATGAAAAGAGGAAGTGTGTGTAAGACAAACAGCACCGTGATAGGGCATGTGGCCAGTGCTCCACCTGGCTTTGCCCAAACAGTTTATTTCACAGAATTTAAGATGCATTAGCATTCAACTGTGCAAAGTGCTTCTTGGTACATTTTTTCTTATTATCCTGGTGTTCCATTTTCTGATTTATTTTTAGTTTTATTACTCTTTAAAATTAGATTTTGTTGTTCAGACATGCTTTGAAAAAAGTAATCTTTGGGTGCATTAATCACTTCTCTTAGTTTTGTCTACTCTTTAATCAATTTGTTTCTTATCATAGTTCCCTATTCTGTAGTTTTCCTTCATTCCCTTATCTTATAAAGTTAGAACTTGATTTTCTCTAGTTTCAAAAGGACAAAAACAGGTAAAACTATGAAATTTTTCTTGAAGCAATGTTTTAAACATTTCATCTATATTTTGATACAAAATTGCTCTTCTTTTAATATTCTGCTTTGGGATTCTGAGTTTGTCAATTAGAACCAGATTTCAGGCACGCAGTGGAAGGGAGACTAGCTAAAGAAACCATTCTAACAAGCATCTGAAAATCAGTAGCTTAGACTGAGAATACTAAAATTGAATATAAGAATTTCTGGGGCCCAGCGATAAAATCAACCCATTTAATGTCTATATACATGGATCACTGTCCTCCTACTGGTAATTTTGCATGTGTATATCCTTAGTTCTCAGGACAATGTTATGACCTTTGTCTTATTTCTTCCCTTCTACAGTTGACATCAGAATCAGCAAATGAATTGCCCAACTGCTCAGAGGAAGTACAATCCATTTCTCAGGAATATGAGTTGGGTATTCCCTCTCTACTATGTCATGTTACTTACATACATTTCTTGAGGGCTTATTTAGAGGCCAAATGTAATTATCTAGAATATCAGTGGTGAGCATTGTTACTTTTTAATTAATGCTGTGGAGACAAGATTGCTCATGTTTCTTTTGAAATGTTACATAGGATCGGTTACCCTGAAAGAAGGCAAGGATGTCAATGGAAACAGTTTTCAAAAATATGAAAATGCTTATATGTGGAGAAGCTTATTGATCTATTTTACATGACTCTGTAAGACTAAGTCTGCTTAGATGATGGTGTAGAATATGTAATAATGATCGCTATGGCTAATTAAATAGCTATTACAAAACAAACACCATGTTGTAAGAACATCATATACATTATTTCTATGAATCCTTTTCAGAGTCATGGGAAATATTATTATTTCTATTCTTTCTTGGTTATAAACTGGCATACTGGTGCTCCAAGGTGTTAAGTAACTCATACCAAATTGGAGAAACAGGAAATGGCACAGTCAGGGCTTAAATTTAGATTATCTGACTTCAAAACTCATGATTGTTTTTTACTTCATTATTTCTCTTGGAAGGCAAAATAAGGTGGAACATAAAATCAATATGAAAGAGAATATAGTGATACACTGTCTAACAATGAAAACAAGTTCTGAGAAATGTGGCTTAGGTGATTTCATCATTGTGCAGACATCATAGAGTGTACTTACATAAACTGAGATGGAATAGGTCAGTCATTTAACCTGGCCTCTTGAAGCAATCAAGACATAAAATAAACACAAGATGTATGAAGCTTCTGGCATTATAACCAGACGCATAGTTTTAAAGAAAACTTTTGTTTGTGTGTTTCTTTGTAAATAGGAATATACCCTAAATTAATGATTGAAGTATAGCAAATACACAAACACTAGCATAGTCCTTAATTATCATTAGTTATCAAGCATTATGTACATAATTGTGCATGCTAACCTTGATTACATGGCTACAATGGTTATATCACTCGGTAACAGGATTTTTTTTTTCCATGTGGGGTAGGTGGACTATTTCCTTGCAGACGGGATTTAATTTGGATGGACGATGGACAGTTTGAGTCAATAGCATTTTAATTTTTCCAATGACTCTTAAAGGACTTTTTCAATTCAAATATCTTAAATATTAATTTTGGCTTTGTCAGAAATAGAAGCTGGGTAAGAGTTCTGGGATATGTGAGTATATGTTTCACCTTAAGAAATTAGAAATTTAGAGCTCCCCTCAAGAGATTAGGAGATTCAAAGAGCACTGCAAAAAAGAATTGCATAGGAAATGAGAACACTACATACCAGTGTTTTAGATTTCACAGATGCTTCCATGATTGCAAACTGCAAAACATCATAACTCCACCAGCACTGTGGAACTCCTTGAGGAGAACCTTTCTGCCTTCACAGGACTCCCCATACATCACGCCACATTCCAGTAAACAAGCTCTGCTATTGAATTGCTAGCTTGATGTTAATGTACGCCAGTCAGTGAAAACAAGTTCTACCAACTCTGCACCATTTTGATGATCTACTCCACAAAATATTTTATGTGACAAAGTTATTACGGCAGTGTCAATCAACAATTAAAGCAAGGGAACACCTGTGATGAGTCTACAGTGCTACTGTTGTATTTTGACCACTACTGTGACTAACTGTGATATGTCAACTACACATGAGAGAGAATTCAAGCCAAATAGTAAAGCTCTGAGCGTGTTTGTGGATGATTGACACTAGGCTACAAACTGAGGAGGAAGGACACACCCCCCGTGGGTGGCGCCAATCAATAGGCTTCTATCCTGGATAGTATAAAAGATGGGAAAGAATAAAGGGAATCTTCCCTTTTCTTCTTTGAAGGACCTCTGGTCTTCACTGCCTTTACATGTTCACCTCCAGCACTTTCGGTGTCCCAGTGCAGACTCTTCAACCTTCCAGTGCAGATTTTTCAGCTTTCCAAAATGAACTTTCTCCAGACTCTGCAGGGAGCTCCAGACCTTTGACGGTGGACTGGATCATCCAGCTTTCCAGGGTGCAGGTGATCACTTTGCATTCTTCTACTGCTGATTTTGTAGGGGTTCACTATAAGCCTACCTAGCAAAATATATATATATATCTATATCTATGCCTATCTATTTCTATATATATGTATTTCTATCATCTCTATCGCTATCTCCATCTCTATTTCTATCTCAATCTATAGCTTTGTCTCTATCTCTAGCTCTATCTCTCTGCTCTTCTAGTGAACACTAACTGATGGAACTACTATTACTGTTCTCCGGGACAAACTGATGCCTGAATTATGATGTATTTTTATGGCCACTGTCCACAAGCCAGACTTTGTGTCTATAAAATTTGAACCTACCTTCATTTGTAGGGAAGGTAGGTTCAAATGCTAATTTATTCTGGGTTGGAATACCCCTTTCTGAAATCTCAGTCTGCAGGGAGAAATCTGACTGTGACTCAGTGGCTATGCTGACTAAGCTGAACAAGTTCCATTAGCCTCGTGTCGAGTTATGGCTATACAACCTGGGCAAGCCATGAAACTTTTGTGAACTTTGGTTTTTTTTTTACCTGTAAAATAGTGATATCAATAATATATTCTCTGTGAGATTATGCTGTGGAGCTAAAGCAAAATGAAGACTGTGAAACATTTTTATAAACTGTAAAGTGTCATGAAGGAAAAAAAGAGTTATTATTACTTGAACACTGGTGTTCTGGCAGAGCCTGGACTCCAGCCGAAAGCAAGCTGACTCAGAAGCAGGCTTTTAGGGGAGCTGGGAGCCTGCAGGGGCATTGCTAAGGAAACTAGCAGAGAAATGTACGTCACTGGGTTCTGTGCTTATCTGGGTACTGCAGAGTATCTACCAAGAGCTCAAATACGGCGAGGGACCATCACAGATAACACGGGAAGAATGTACTGGATTCCACTTAAGGAGCGAGAAAAGATGTGAACGGGTTCCAAAGAAGGAAAGTGTTTCTTGCTTGCAAAGAGGAAGGCACTTCCTGAACATTTCTGATCGACAGTTGCAATGCCATCTGGAAGACAGAGGGAGAAGGCTGGCTCTTAGGTTTTCTTTCAGAAGGGGAAGCCTTTGTCCCTGGCATCATTTGGAATTTTGTAAGGAGATGAAGCTTAGTAGCATAATCCCTGGGAGTCCCTCTAGGCTCAGCTCTTGGATTCATCGGACTGTCAGCTTCTTTGCTGAGGATAACAAACAAGTCTGGGTAAAAAATGAGTCTGTGACCTTGGAAACCAAAATGTGGAGAGTCTTTTATGCTCTTTTATATGTTTGAAAAATCTTTCATGTCATCTTTCTCTATGCCATTCATCCTCCTACCACACTCTTGGTTCCTGTAATGGGACTGTTTTTACTTTTCCCTGTACACTAGGAGTAGAGAATATCCAGCAGATGTGTCACCTCAGCTGTCCTTGATGGAGCACCTTGTCTTCCATTCGCCCTCTGAAGAATTTCCTCTTGACATTGGAGCTCTGTTCCAAGGCATCTGTTTTCACAATCTCTCTGTTTGTGCTATCATTAAAAAGCTACAAAATTTGAAGTTGTTTTTTATCCCTCTCACTCTCACCTAGTGTAATGTCAATAAATCCTACTGACTATCCACCTAGCTCCGCCTGGCTCACTCCATCCCAGTGGATCTTTCTGGTTGGCTGCTTCATTAGGCCTTGCCTGGGTCATTTATTTGAGTATCACTCTATCTTTTGGTCACTTTAATACTCATCCTGAAAGCTGTTGATACCTCTTTTCTCAAAAACAGAACTGCGTGGACCATTTCCTTGCTTGAAAGTTTCTGGTAACTCCCTGTTGCCTATTGAAGTGCACATACTTCTCTATGGTATTCAGATGAGTTCATTTTAGGGAAAATGCTGGGAATCAGATGACTAAATACATAAATTTGATGTGAAGCAGGGCTTAATACAGTGTGGTCTTGGGCTGAGCTCTTGACATGATCAAGATCCCACCACAGACAATAAAGGGTACTAGGGAATAAAAAGATTAAACATGCAATTGAAATGATTTTTAAGAATTTTTTAATCAAAATTCTATTAGTCATTAGCAGGTATGTAGGCTTACGAACTACTTTTGGCTTGAGTAACTGGTACCAGCTGAGATGTCATGTGGTAACTGAGGGATGTGTTAAATAAACTGGTTATAAAATCTGTTCCGCTGCAGTTCTGTAAGAATTAAATCTGAATCTAAGATCACCATGGTTGAGAAAAACTGATGGAGTTTGTTGAATAAAGCTATGTAGGATCTACTTTTAAAATAAGATCACACTCTAATTTGTATATGCTTCGTTTGGCAGCTTGTATATTCTTGCTTCTATCACCGTCTGGTTTTCACCGTCTTCAAAGATAAGAGATCTGGTTCTTTAAAAAATATAAACCTTTTGCTGCAGTCTCTACCTGCGTTTCTTACATACAGAATTGTTTAGAAATTAGACTATAGGGTTTGCTGGCTGATAGACAATCCAGATAATCCCATGGAGAAACAAAAGAGAAGAAATTGAGATCCAGTAAATTATCTTGATTAAGACTAGTCGAAAGGCAGACACAAAAGATTCTCTCATGTGTTTAACATATTAACAGTTTATATATGAAGTAGTGAACACTGGTTACCTCTGAGAAGCTACTTCTGCAACTAGGTGAGACAATTTTCTTCCCTATACCTTCTGCACATGGAATTTAACCATGAGGATGTACTATTGTATTAAAAAGCAATCTAATGGGCCTGTAAGTATTGCCATGGAGATGATTCAAGCTGCATTGTTAATTTAAAAATTAATAATATTATGTAGTAAATAATCCCATTTTAAATAAAATACATATGTATATTTTCCATTATTAATTTGTTGGTATATCTCAAGAATTCAAAAAGGGAAAGCAGGAAAATGCCATGGAAGGATTTAGTACTGTAAGATGACATTAAAAATTCTGATATATAATGAACTTGAAGCCAGCCTATGCTGACTCTTAGGATTAGTCACTCATTGGATAGTAGCATGTAGATAATAATCCATGTCTTAGAATTCAGTTGTTTCTTTTTCATATTTTCTCTAAGAATGTATTTATTACATATAAATTGGTCTTACCTTTTTGTTCTGAATTAAACATTTCTATATAAAATAAATATATAAATCTATAAATTTATAGCTATATATAATATATAAAATATATTGAAATCTGTGATTATGACATCTTTAAGGAGTCCAGTGATCCACTATGTTAGTAGAATCTGCTGCCACTTAACTTTGCAAGTTACTTAATCTCACTAAATTTTGGTTTTCTTATCTGTGAAGTGACAAAAAAAAGTTTGTTCAGAGTTGTTATGTAGAAAAAATAAGGTAATAAGTACTAGCTGCTATGATGATGAAACACCAGTGATGGTGAAGATGATTATGAGATAAAGATGATGACGAAGATGATAAAATGACCCTGAAGACATAAATATTTACACGTGGCAATGCAGCATAGAGGATGCAAAATGCATACTGAAGACAAAGCCCCTAGGTTATTCTGCTTTTTCTTTCCAGGTCCTTGCTTCAGGAATACAATGACCAAGGGCCCCACTCTGGGAGACACAGTGACACCAACATACATTTTGCAGCAAATATAATACTAGCCTATACTTTCATAGCTCATGAATACTTTTCACTTATATGGCAAGTAATATGTTTTGGCCTCAAGTGTTTTCATTTGATATTTGAAAAATTGGAGACATTTTCTACCTCATATGACTGGCCCATATTTAGTGACTGTTTACTGTTTTATTGAAGCAGAGTCTTGCTGTGTACTCCAGGCTGACATTGAACTTACGCGTCTCAGGAATACCTTGAACTCACATTCCTACTGTCTCAGCCTCCTGAGTATTGGAATTAAAGCTTCCTCAGTTTTGGAAAGACAGATGTAAGCCACCACATCCAGCTTCAGTTTGCCATCAGTCACACTTTTGAATGCGAAAAATGTTGAATTTTTAAAATCAAATAAAATCCAATTCTGAGTCTCTGTCTTAATAAGAGGATAAAAAATTCAACTTCCATCATTGTGTAGGAATTTTCTCCTTCTTTTATAACAAATCCTTTGGTTTCAGTCTTTCACAGTGACTACTGTGAGGATAGCCTGTATGTCCATACTTGTGTGATTCCTTAACTGGGCAGCAATCTGTCTTACATGCTACCCTTAGAGGGAGAATCGTTGTTAAGACTAGATCTGAAATCTGAGATTTTTCTGAAGTCTCAACTTTTCCTTGGAGACAGCTCTGGGAATCAGGCCCCATGTTCCTATTTGTCGAACCCACAGAACTATGTCTTGTTGCCAACATAGAAGATTCACCTTTTTCTAGTTTTCCCTCTTCCAGCACATTGCTGCAGGAGCTTAAAGCATAGGAAAACAAGGCCTAGAGAAGTTTTACTTTACAGGCATCTCCCTTGGGCCCTAAGTAAAAAGACCTGGGTATAGTTTAGAGACTATGTCTGTCTGCCTGTCTGTCTGTCGCTCTCTCTCTCTCTTTCTGTATGTGTATGTGTATTGCTTAGTCACTTTTTTCATCTCTGAAACACAATGCTCAATATCCAAAATTTAAAGAATGGAAGGCTCATTTTGGATCACAGTTTCAGAAATTATCTGTGGTTGGCAGACTCTAAGGCATAAGTAGCATGATGAAAAGACAAGAGGATATGTGATCATCCCATTGCAGCTAGGAAGCAGAGAGGGAAGGTGGGAACTAGGAAGTGAGATACAACCTTCTAGGTTATGCCCCCAGTGCCCTACTTCCAACCAGGCCACCTCCAAATGGCAAGTCATCTATAGCACCCCCATGATCTAATCATATTCTAAAAGCTCCATCTCTGAACACATGGTTTAAAACATAATAATCTGCCCATGGGCACAAAATGTCTCATATCTATGTCAATAAGCAAAATGCATGAAGTCCATCTTTATGAGTTATCAAAGTCCTAACAATTCTAGCACTGCTGACATTTCCAAAGTCTCTTTAAGGCAAACTCTTAGCTGTGATCTCCTATGAAAATAAAAAAGAGACTCAAATACCTCTAGCACAGGGTAAACATTCCCATTTCAAAAGGGAAGAATAGAGAAACAGAAAGAAATATGACCAAAGCAAGATCAAAACACAGCAGGGCAAACATTAAATCCTGTAGTTCTGTGTTCAGTACCTCATGACAAGTTGTGTGGCAAGTTGTAGTTGGATGTGTGTTCCAAAGGGCTTGGATGGCCCTGTCCCTATAGTACAGCTAGTTGTAGCCTTCAGGACTCTCTTTCAGGGTGCTCTACTCATTGCCTGCAGTTTTTCTCAAGAAATGTTCTGTGTTTCTGGCATTTCCAGCTTCCTGGATCCTCCACTGCACTTTTGGCTTCACTCTCATTTTTCATACACTTTTTCCTCAAGGGATGACTTGTCAGGCCTTTTTTTGAAACCTGGGTGGAAGTCTCTATGACCCTGCAATTCATGTATTTTGCATGCTTGAAAAACCAGTACCGTGCCAAGGTTTTCTGCCAGCTCTAGCAGTATCTAGGTTGCTTTGGGTTGTGGGTATGGGGACTTCTGAGTGCCTAGATTGCTGAAAACTGTGAAATGAATATCAGGAAACCGGTTTCCTAAGCAACCCCACCCAGCAGAAGCATCAGGGATTTTCTTTTCAAAGAAAAATTAAAAGTTTGGCACACTTGTGCCTGTGAAGGGTGGGTAAGACATCTTTCAATTCAGTGTACTTGCCTTCTTTTAATATCAGTCTTTTCAACAACTATGATCTATTTTACCCCATATTTTCAGGTGCTTCTTTTCTTGTGACACTCCAAAGTTTTCAAATGATTTTGCTCTGATGTTTGCTTTTGATTATCATTGTAAATCTGTCTGAAAGTAACCATCAGTAATCATGCCACAGCCTGAACATTGAGCAGCACTGAACTTTTATCTATCAGTTTCATTAGTCCATCATTCTTAATCTCAGTCTCCTGAAAATTCTCAGGGCATAGGAAAAATGTAGACAACTTTTCTGTCAGGATGTAACACACATGGTCTCTCAATCAATTGCCACTAGATCCTTGTTTCCAACCAATACTTCCTCAGCCTGGTGTCTTGGTTACTTTTCTCTCCTTGCTGAGACAAAACACCTGACACCCAAGTTTGGAAAGGAAAGGTTTATTTAGCTTATAGTTTTTGGAGGTTTCAGTCCATAATCAGCTGGCTCCAAGGCAACATGGTGTGGTACAGGGGCAACACTTCAAGGGAGCAGCCAGTAAAACCAGCCAGAGCAAAAAGGGGGGCAAGAGCAAACCTCTCCTCCTCACTTATATTGTACACAGGACAGGACCCCCTCCAGGGTGGGTGTAGCATTCACAAATCTCCTTTCCTTCCTTTGCACAGGATGAGGATATTTACAAAGAACCCTGGAACCCTGCTGAGTCTCTCAGTTAAACTTCTAAGCTTCTCAAGTTGACACAATGTATCAACCATAACACTGGCCTTTGCTATCTTCATTTTTATCAGCCTTCTGGTTTCCTAAACTCCATCAAGAATCCCTGATGAAGCTTGGTTTATATCACTCTAGAGCTTCTTTAACTGTCATCTCTGACTCTTTTTGAACTCCTCCCATAAGCCAGTTGCAAACACTTCTGAACCACATGATCAGATATAATCATAACAATGACCCTGCTTCCCTGGTATAAAAATCTCTTTAAGTCACTATCTTTATTGCTGAGTCACAATATCTGATACTCACAATTTAAAGGAGAAGAGAGGCTTATTTGGGCTTGTAATTTCCAGTCCCTAGTGAGCAGTTCTGAAAGCAAAAACAGTATGGTGGGAAGGATATAGCATGGGAAAAGGTGCTCCTCACAGGTCAAGGAAGAAGAGAGAAAAGAGAGGAGGCAGGGAGGGAGATACCCTTCCAGGTCATGTCCTCTATGATCCAACTCCAACCATGCTGCATCTCCTAACAGAAAGTTAGCTATAGTGCCACTATTATCCTATTGCTTTCCAAAGCTCCAGCTCTGAACACATAAGGCTTTTGGAAGACATTCTAGATGCAAACTATAATAGTGGATACATACGAAGCTTTGTTATATACATTCAGTTTTGTTAATGCACAAGCATTTGCTCATTTGAATGTATGCATGGGGGAATTTATAGACTATAAAAATGAAGGAGACTAAAACACAGCATAATAGGTCAACAGGTGATTTTGCCACACTAATTTTATACACAAAGAAACTGAGATTCAGAGATTTGATGTAACTGGTACAAGGCAAAGCATTAGTAAGTGGCAGTAATGTTTGACCACAGACCTCTTTGGCCCTAAAGCTCTTCTCAGCTTCCTCAGACTTAGATAAAACTATATTCTTTTAGTAACTATAAAGAATAGGAAGTTTCCTCAAATTTCCCCACATTTCCAGCTACTTAGCTATTTATAAATTTGTATGTTAAATTCCAAATTGCCTGATTTTCTTTTCCTTCCTTTTCAGCTGATTCTGAAGGCTTGCTATAGTACAGAAACAACTTTAAATTTCAGGATGAAAGTTACATAAAAATCATGAAAAGGTAGAATTGGTAGAGACTTTAGGGATCATTAATCTGTGGTTTTCATTGTTTTCTTTAATACTTCTAAGTATCATTGTGCCAGATTATTTGCTTTTTAGCAACAAAAATTCTGCTCTGAAGAATGCTTCCAATAAGGAATTTATTGGCAAGATCTGAATTAACTCACAAATCAGAAAGGAACTTGACATAGGAGGTCTTAGAAAGTATAGGTTAGGACATATAGGGAGCAAGAGTCTATAATCCAGTTACATTCATCCACCTAGACTGCCATAATAGAGTACCATAGACAGAGACTTTAGCTACAAACCTTTATTTCCTCCCAGTACAGTTCTGGAATCTGGAAATCCAAGATCAAGTTGCTGGCAGAGTTTATTTTTTCTTAACCTGCAGATGGCCAACTTCTGTATGTGTCCGAACATGTTTATTTATCTGTAAGGACACATTCCTAGTGTCTTTTCCTCCTCTTAAAAGCGTAGAAGTTCTATTGGATTAGGGCCTTACCATCATGACTTTATTTAACCTTTACTACCACCTTAAAGGTTCTGTCTCCAAATATAGACGGCCTTGGTTTATCGTTTGATGTTATGATGTTGGGAAAGTGATAATAACTAATTAGAAAACATACTTTGTATTTTGAATTTTGATCTTTCCCCAGGAGAGCAATAGGCTGTGTGATGATACTCTCAAGATGCTGAACAGGAGCAACAAGCTACAGCTCTACATCAGTCACAAAATCACAATAGTCTATGGTGGACTAGGTTGCTATGTATGATGTTTGGTAGGTTAATGATATTCAATACATTTTTCTCATGATATTTTCAAATTATGATGGGTTTATTGGGACACAACCTCATCAAAAATGAAGGAACAGCTATACCATCACATGGGGAATTAGGGTTTTAACATGAATTGGAAGGGTAGACAATTTCAAAAATAATGCCATTCTTTACAAGTGTCTCAGGTCTTTGGAAGTGAATCTGTTTCAGTTTTATTTCATTCTTGGCTCCCATGCTTAAAATTCTTGTTTCCACAGAAACTGGGATGATGTGGGCCACAGAACCATCTTTAGATGCAGAGTACTTGAGACCCCTTGAATGACACCCCCAATGACAGCATGAAAAGTGGAAATGAGAATATTTCTCAAAAGACAAAACAAGGAGTGTTGTGAGAAGAAAGGAGAGTGCAGAGGTGAGAGGACTGATGGCGGGTAGGAAAAAGCAATATTTTGTTTTCTTCACATGATACTGTAGTTGGATCTCCAATATATGTAAAATAATAATAGTAGAAGATTTGTGCTTTCTGTGGGGAAAGGGTAGCTGGAATATAGATTACTTTTCCTCTGTCCTTCAACTTGTCCCCTAACTTGGGGGTCACCCCATAAACATCCCTGAGACATTTCACAAATGGGAAAAGTGGGGTCTAGCATGGAAAGGAGGCTTGTCCAAAGCCCTGCAGCAAATCTGAGCAGAGAATGGGTCATAGCCCTGACCTTCCTATTCCGATGCTGGTCAACCTCTACTTTTGTGCTTCTATTCTGAGCAAGTTCAAGTTAGGGACTACATTAAACAGCTCACTGGGGTATTTTTAGGTGTTAAGTGCTTTTAAAAGACTTTTTAAAAACAACAGTATCTGGAGAGTCAAAAGAAAAATTGCAAACGTTGTGGGCAGTGATTATCATTTATTCACTGAGATCAGACACGCAAAGATGCTGTGTATGACTGATGAGAACCTAATGAAACCTGGAAGCCTTTGTCCATCGTCTGTCAAACTTGGCTTCATGTCTGCACCCACTGTGGATTCCAGTAAGTGCTGGCTCTGGAGCTGTTTGGCTTGGGCTGCATCCCAGCTTTTCTGCTGCCCAGCTGTGGAATCATGGTAAGAGCCCTTAAGGTCTCTAAGCCTCAGCTTCCTCATCTATAAATTAGTGACAGTTTGGCTTTCAACTTTATAAGGTTGTTAGGAGAATTAAGCAAAATCCTTGTAGACAGCATTTAGCAAAGTGACCTGGCATCTGATCAGTGCTTTAAAGTGTTAGTGACCAACTAGATTCATTTCCCTTTTAGGTGGCTCTTTAGGTATCCCAAAACCCTTTCATATACACACCTCATCAATCTATAACAGCTCAATAAAATTCACCATGTAAAGCAAAATCCCATAAAATTACAAATAGATTATTTAATGGAAAGAGAATTTTAGAAGCAAATTGGAAATGATACACTCTTAGAAATGGAAAGTATCAATCTGGAAATATATGCTTAAATAGTACATAACCCCATTAATATGTGTTATGATATTAATACCCCTTAAAATACTTTCCCTCCCTTTGAACAAACTTGTACCATAGATCTTGCACTTTTGAAGTAGTGCTGGGAGGTTTTTTTTTCCCTAAGCATCTATAGTTGTTCTAATGAGGCTATCTTGATGTCCTAATTTATTCAAAATACTTACTTTTTATGATCATTTCGACTGTGGGAAAGAGTCAGTAGTCTCATGGTGTCAGATCTAGGAAATAAGCTGAATGAAGACACACTTTCATGTTTTTATTTGACAGAGATTTGTATATCAGAGATGATACACTAATGGAGGAGAAATGGGTGATTTCCATTGAAATCTCTCACCTTGGCTTCAGGACCATAGCCATAGACCAGTGTTTCATCTCCCATGTTGACATTTCTTAAAAAGCTGAAGTCTGAAGTGGCATGATCATGCAACTCCAGTGAAATGCATTGTTTGTATCCATGACTGAAGGCACACTTTAAAAGAAGCTTTCTCTCAACTGTAGCTCATCATCAACTAACTGCATTGAACAAGGTGACACTTGTCACATACTGTTACTAAGTTTCAATGATAGTTCTTGTGTTGAAGATTCCTACCTTCCAGCTGGATGGCACCGTACCAGCATTCACCATATTTTTTAATTATAAAGAATATGTGCAATTTTTGTGGTTTTAGGTACAATAACAATTAAAATTTAAAAAAACCCAAAAACAAAAAACAATGAGCAGCAGAGGATCCTGTCCAAAGAGGACAAGTTACTCTCTGCTTTGAGAGTTTTACTCCCTTCGGTGGGAAAAAGGCAGACTAAAGGCTCATGCTGGCTGCTACCTGTCCCTCTGTCAATGAAAAGTTTGCAAAGCTGGAAGCCAAGCACCAGAACAGAGAGACAATTAGTTACCTTCCTCTTCTTTTCTTTCTTGTGGTCTCCAGATGAGAAGGGTAGAGCTGGCAGGTGGTGGGCAAGGAAATCTGAGGCTGGCGGAAGATATCCACAGATTAGTCCCTGCTTTGCACTTTGCGGACACCTTAAAATTGACATCAAACTTCCTGCCATCCCAGTAGGGATCTGTTTCCAAGAAAACAGATTATAGTGAGCAAAAAAGTAGTGTTCTGATAAAAATTTGCATGTGAATTGGATTGTGAATCATGCTGGGTTTTGTGAGAAAGGTGACAACTTGTGAACAGGTGTTCATTTCCACTTTTCTTGCAGCTAGGTTAAACTAGATTTGCATTTAATATTCATTTTGTTTTGAATCTTCTGTAAGTACTAGCAGTGATTTTTGGCTTGCCAGGTTTATTTCAATCCTCTTTAAATCATCTATACTTCTGAAGAGAAGCAAGATAAAGTACAAAGTCTATTGAACTGTCTTGTTCAAATGTCCTTGCAGGTTATCCTTTGAGTTTACAGGTTCTGTAAAAGAACTGGACATGTGAGATGAGGCCATTGCAATGGAATTGGTGGTGGGGGCCCTTTGGTAAGACCTAGAGAGAGTTCTATATAGTTAGGTTAAATACCAATAGGAAGTATTACCAATAAGTATTCTAAAAAATATAAAAGGAACAAACCTAGCAAGAATTATGTTTTAGGAAGTGTATATTTCAGGTTTCAACATCTTGATCTACTTATCTGTTGCTGTGTCCCCCAATTTCCTGCCCTCCTCCCTGAGCAAACCAATGCCACCAACAACTACTTTATAATGCTCAAGGATTCTTTGCTTCAAGAAGCCAGAGGAAGTTTGCCTCTGTTTCACAATGTCTGGCACTTGAATTGGGAATTCCAAAAGCTTAGGTGATTCAACAACTAGGAGCTGGGGTCACCTCAAGACTTGCCCACTCCTACAACTGGAGGGCCTGCTAGCTGTGCTCTTGTCCTGAGCTGCGGGGGCTGTGGCAGGATAATCTCACATAGCCTCTCCACTTGGCATCTCTGCTTCCTTACAGCGTGCACACTGGATTGCAAGGATAAGTTCCCTCAGAGAACCAGGTGCAGGATGCATCGCTTTCTATTTATCGAGCCTAGGAAGTCATATGGTGCCACCTATAGTCACAGTCACATCCAGATTCAAGGGGGAGGAAACAACTCCATCTCTTGATGGAATAATAACTACTTCACATTGAAATAGCATGTGGCATGCGTTGTTTGGCAGAACCATATTTGGAAAATATGATAGATCACAACTCCTGACTATACCGATCAATTCCCAGAGCTTGAAACCCTTCCACAATTTCTGACAAGACAGAGGATAAAGGCCAATGTCCTGACACATCCTGGCGTGATCCAACACTAACTTCCTCTGATCTCATTTCCCTCCTTTGCTCTCTGAGCTCCAGTCACATCAGCCTGCTTTCTGCTCTCAAACATCAATCCTCTTCTCACTTTGGGGCCCTCAAGCACACTTCCATCCCTTCCTGGAATACTCTTTTCCTCTTGATATTCTTCCTCCCAAAGGGAGGAGGGGGCAGGATTATTTTCTGATTCCAGCTTCCTTTCCTTATTTCTGCAGGCTGTCAGATTCACACGAAGACAGCGGGCAACCAAGCATGTACATTTTTTATTGCTCACATTCTGTACCTCTGAGCCACTGATCCTAAGAGAGAGTAGGAAGGATTTTTAAAGGCCATGTAATAGAGCCTCCTTTTAATTCTCTGTCTCTGGGCAACAGGAGGAAGAAATGAGGATCACAGGTCCTTGCAGCCTTGGTGTCATCAGATGTTGGGTGTCTGTGTGGGAGATGACAGGCCCCATAGGGTGTTTTTTGTTTTTTAGTTTTCCAATACATGAACCACTGCAACTGGGACCCAAATGCCCCCAGTCTTTGTTTGACTGCCTCATTTTAGTACAGGCCAAAGTGGGTGTATTATTTGGAAGTGCAGCTTCCACAGAAGCCTTTGTTATCTCTTAGGGACACCTGGAGCCCGAGGGTAGGCCAATCACTTTATGAACGTGAAAGCACGCTTCCCGGAACTGATACAATTCTGCCACTCTAAACATGTAAAACCTCTCCTCCAGCACCAACCTAAGAACCGACAATTTTATCTCCTCAAAAAAGACACTTTTCTATAATCCAGAGGTTGAGAAACATTTTCTGTCAAGGGCCAAATAGAAAATATTTTAGGCTTTGAGGGCCTGTGTTGCAGCAACTCATTCTGCTGCTGGACTTTGGAAAGAACAAGGCATAAACATGATGCAAAGAGAATGGCTACACCAGTGGGGCATTGAAATTCTGTTTATGGATACTAAATTTTTTTGTCCCTATTCCATATACTTTTCATATGTCATTTCAAAAATATTTTTCAAGCATTTAAAAATTAAAAACCTCTCTTCTCTCATGAGAGTAGAGAGGAAAAAAAGAAGTAGCAAGACCAGATTTAGCTTGCAAGCCTTAGCAATCTAACTTGTTACTCTGAAATCATCAGTTCCCACTACTTCTAAGTAGAAACTATTAGGTCATGGGATTTGCCAGGGACAACCTGGTTTGATGGTTGCATTTTTCCAGGTTCTATATTAGAACATCATTTCATCTGCTTTATTGATTGCACATAACCTTTAAATCTCAATGGTCATTTCAGTTTTAGAAGAGCCCCTTAAACTTGTCATTATGCATGGTAATAATGTACTAATAAAAAATAAAAATTGAAAATGATAACTAGAATTAAATTAGATTCTTTCATAGTTTCCTGTGTTTTTTGGTCTTTACACTTTTGTGCAATCATACCATTACCGCTTACCCCGCCTACAGGAATTTAAGTCATGGGAAAGCGGAAACCAGGGTTACTTTATCTGCATTGTATCTTCAGTTCTAGCCAAGTGACTGACCATACTGGGAAATCGAAAAATCGAGTTTTCTTTTGTCTGGTTTTGCTCTTGAAGCAGAGACCCAAAGAAAATGGCACTTACAGGGTAGTCAATAGAAAATGCCAGAATAACAGGGCAGGAAATAGAATTTCTTGATAGAGTCTTAAAATGGAAGCATCTAGGACCAAAATCAGAACTCCAGCACAGTGAAAAGCATGAGTTACAAGAGACTGTCACCTCCCACATTCTGAAAACCAGACCTTTATTAATTATGACATGGTTGTTCACATGTTGCTTGCTGCTTGGTGCAGTTATAATTAGTACCCATTTATTTGTTTGTCTTCCCTACATGATTGGAAGGGGTATGTATACTTCATCCAAAAATTGTCAAAATAAGACATAAGAGACATAGAATTAAGAAATTGCATTAGATAAGATAAATGAGATGGAAAATAAGTTCACTGGGCACATTTCCTGAAAGTACAGTTTTTGGAGATTTTTTGTTTTAAGCTCTTGATTTTGTGTAGCTCTTGCAGTTTTTCAGAGTAGTTTCTGTCTGATGCTCCATCACGGGTTTAGAATCTCTGTATATATTAACATATTATTTAAGAGTAATATCAGAGAAAGGCTGATTTGTTCCACAGATACTTATTGAAAATTATGAGTCCCTGCCTTAAGGAAGTGCACTGTGAAATATGCTTACCACGATCCTTCCACATTCATAGCCTGTTTTTTGCCCTGGTATTTGGTTTAGGTGAAATTTGAACCCAGTTACATACCTAGTGACAAAGAAGGAGGTTTGCACTGGTTTCTGGCTTTCTGGCTATGCCCCGAGAAGTTAGGATGAGTGAGGCTTACTGAGCCCTGGTTTCTCCATGGCCTGAGGATCTTCCTTTCCTGTACATGTAGGAAATGTTATCACAGAGATAATGGTCTGCCCTGACTTTGTGTGAGGAATCCCCTGGAGGAAAGGAAGGAAATCGGAAGAGCCCTGGTCTGAGGAATTGGGAAAAAAAAAAAAAGCTCCTCTGCATAACCTTGGGAAAATTGCTTTTTCTCTTCCAGATCTTAATTTATGATATGAAAAAGAAAATGAAAAAATTAGATCTCTAGGGTCTTTTTAAGGGCTCAGACTCTCACATCTTTATCACTGCATACCTGAAATCCAAAACAAACACTAAAATGTGTAATTTTTACTCTAATTTTGTGAAACTTAACTTTCCAAAGAGTCTAAAAAAGACAAGTTCAATACCTTTAAAGACTCTTTAACTGAAAACAACTAAAGATGAAGGTAATAAAATTCTTTCAAAGGAGAAATCTTAAAACTGATTTTGAGGATCATTTGGGGGGTGCTTTTCACTGAGTGAACCCCAATCAGCTAACAGCCAGTGAGGGAAGACCCTTTAGCTTAGGATAGTTACCATTTTATAAAGCATCCATTAGATGCTAGGAACTGTCCTAATTGCTCTATGTCTATTACTCCCATTTAATCTTTTCAACAACAGTATCTTATTAAAACAGAAAATTAAAAACATTCTCTTCTAACAGGCCAGCACAGAGCAGCATGCTTAGCATAAGGATGAAAGTGCGAAGGGAGCAATTAAGGATGCATTTTTATTAGTTCATGGCTCTGCAGTGAAATGCTAGTGTTCATTTTATTCGCCAAAGACTTTCTGGCAGCCTTCTTGGTCCAGAGAAAACCCACTAGCTATCCCATGTCACTGCAGTTTAAATCTCATGTTTAATTATAAAAGATAATGGAGAGGGAACGAAGTGGGACTGCTAAGGAGGGAAGAGGTTGAACTGGTATGTGGAGAGGAGTATATGTTTGTTCTAGATTTATTAGCTCAGGAGATGTAGTTGTAAGTGTTCAAATAGGGTGGGTTGAGGGCGATTATTAGGAGGAATTTAGTCTTGATAAGGTCACATTTTTGCAGGGAACTCAGAAACCAGATTATAGTGACAGTTATGCGTGAATGCAAAAGGTACTGGTAGGCACTAAAGGCAAGGAATAGGATGTGGGGTCCACCGAGGAACAAGGGGAGGTGGCTTCAGAATGAAGAAGCAAGGGAAAGCCTGCAGGAAGAGAGTAAGTGGTGAAAGGAAGGAAGAAGGAAGAAAGCAAGTTAGCATCCAACTGTCTCTTCATCTCTTCAGCCTGGGTCTCTCTATTTCCTCAAAATCAGCATTTCTCACCTTCTCAGAAAGCAAGTTCTACCCATTTTATTACTGAACATTAGGTTTATCATAGAGAAATGAATTGAACTTGTTTTTATTTTATGATAGAGCTAATTTTCCTTCAGATTTTCCCATCTCATTAAAAAACATCACCCAGATGTTTTTGTCCTTGTTTTTTTCAGTGCTGGGGATTGAACCCAGGACCTCTCACGTGCTGAACAAGTGTTCTGGCACTACACTATGAGGCCAGGCCTGCTCTGCTAGTCATCCAATTGTTTACATCTGAAACCTGGGAACCATCACTGATTTCTACTCCGCATCCCCCTGCCTCATCAAAAAACAAAATTTTGTCATGCTGTCACCGTGTCTCTGACTTTGCTCCACAATCTGAGGTTCTCACAGGAGTGTGTTCATTCTGACCTAGAAAGGCAGGCAATGAATATAATGAAAAATTGACACATCATGTTGGAACACAGTAAGTATTAAGAAAAATGCTAAGGGAGGAAAGGTTATAGGTGTTTCTGGGATAGAGGGCACACATCTTTAAAGAACATGGTTGTTGAGACCCCTGGACAAAATTGTTTCAGGGAGAGGGGCCAGAAAAGCTAACACTACAGGATCAGGGAGTTCAAAGATCAGGGAGTGGTTGGCATGGTTGGAGCAGAAGATGGAGAAAGGCAGAAGAAGAGGCAGAGCAGAGAGAGACTGCAGGTGCTTCAGGGTGTTAGACTGAAATGCAAGTAATAAGTGGAAATATCCAAAGGTTTTAAGCAAAGAAATGTTACAAGAAGTTCTGTCATGTCCAGTGTCAAGATACTATGTTTCAAACACAACCATGTTTTCCCATCTCTACTACTACCACCCTTGTCTAAACCACCATCATGTTCTGCTCAAAGTTTTGAAAATTTCATACTTGGCTTTCACATTTTTCCATTCACCCTTTCAAAACTGTTCTCTTGCAGCAAGCACAATAATCTTTGAAATGCATATTGGATTATAGCACATCTCTGCTTATAATGCTTCAGTGATTTCTCATTGCACTTTGGGCAAAATCTAAATTCCTCTATATGAAAAATAGTCAATCTTTTCCTGTTGAGCTCTACAGAAGCTCTGTGAGCCTCTATTTATCCCATAAACACTCAACCCTGTGTTTGGCTCTTTGTGTTGCAGTTTCTTTACCTGAAACAATCTTACCCTCGCTCTTCATAGGCCAATCCTTTTTATTCTCCTAAGTGCCATTGGAGATGTCTCTTTCTGAGGATATTTGTCTATCTGTCTGTCTGTGTGTCTGTCTCTCTCTGTGTCTCCCGTCTTAGCATTTTGTGAAGTCCTGCAGGTCATGTGCAACTTTAGAGACCGCATTCGTTTTTGCTTGCTTTTGACTTTTCTGTCCCTCTAGACTGTGTATTCTAAGAAGAAGAGACTGACCTGGATCTTAGTCATGATTGCATCCCCAGATACATTGGTACATGGTACGTTGTTGTTGTCACTCAGTAAAAAATTGACTGAAAAAATAAAGTTAAAAAAAAAACAGATCTAGACTCTACAGTGGTTTTATTGTACTAGTAGGATCCAGAAGCAAGTTCTGAAATTAACAGAGAACCATAATTTTATGTTATTTTACACATTCTCCTAAAGGAAAAAAAAAGACCAGCAGGTATAATGTGAATGCTTGAAATGGTGACATTTTTTAACTTTGTAAAATGATATTTTTAGTGTATTCATTTCTCCTCTAATTGTTGCCACATTTATTTCAGTTCCCATGGGAACCCAGAGAAGGATGTTCCTTGCTTTCCCCACCCCTCTGGGCTTCAGTGAAGGAAAATGGACCACAGGGGATGCTTCAAGAGCTGCATCAAGATGTACTGTTCATCAGGGGGTTTGGGCCAATGAGTGCTCACTAGGGACCAGCTCTATCTCTGAGGCTGTGCTCAGAACTGTGGAGGAAGAAGGGAACAAGGCACAGGGTGTGCCATGGAAGAGAGGTGGCTGCATCAATGAATCACTGTAGTACCCAAGCAATACATGACGAGATGGGCTTTGTGTAAGGTGTTATAGGGTTAAAGAGAGACAAAGCTTTCTGGAGAGAAACTGCTTAAATCATGTTTGAAAATTTTCCTGAGTTAGCCAGATGAAAGAGAAAAGTAAAGAGTGGGAACAAATGTGTGGTCAATTATCTTTCTATTTCAATTGAAAAACATGATGAAGAGTTAAAACAAAGGGTAAAAAATAGTTAAACCTCAGAAAAGTGAAAACATTATTCATTGCTTATGTCTATGTTTAAAGAGTGGATGGGAGGCTAACTAGAAAAGATTGGGAACTAAGAAGAAAAAAAAATTTCTATACCTTTATCATCTTGGGCATTGGCAAGCAAAAGAGGCCATTGTCACCTCTGTGGCTCACACAGAGATTTCCTCCTGATGTGTGTGTGTGTGTGTCTGGGAGAGGTGTTCCAATCTGAAAGGGAGTATGTCTGACTACATCACTGTTTGGCATCTGCAACCACCAAGAGCATAGAGGATGCCATATTTACTTGGCTGGTCTAGGAATGGCATTTTTATCAAAAGAAGACACCCCAGCCACCTATAGCCATTTAACAATAATCCAAAGCCTTGTCAAGTGTGTCTCAACAATTAAAAAAGGGGGAAACATAATTTCCAGGAATATTAGAACTCTTTTCCTGCTTTTCTTTGCCTGCCTTTTAATCTGTAGGTATTTCCTTCAGTTTCTGTCCAATATCTCTTTGTTCAAACCTTCATGGTTTTTTTTGCCATTCTTACCTGCATTTTCTCCCTTTGATCCCAACTCCTACCATCCCAAGAATTATAGGGAGAGTCCTCCTTCCAAGTTGGGGGTGATTCTCAAATGTTAATTATTTTACTTTGTCACACACTCATTGATAGACTCATTGGGATCCAATAAACTACTATAGAATTCTACACTGTGAAAATCAAAAGGAAACTGTTTATCCTATTGCAATATTTTCACTTCACAGACTAGAGAAAGTCCAGAGAATAGAGACCATAATAGCTTCTCAGTGCAAGGAATGGTCTAGTAATTAAGGTAGTAGGCTCATAGTTTAATGGTTAAACTTACGAATGAGGCTCAGAACTTAATTTTCTTTTGTTGAATTCCTGTCTCTAGAAGATACTGTGTCACACTGCTATCAAAATGCTACCTTGAACATTCTCCTCATGAAACTAGAGTACAATTTTCCATCTGTTTTTGTACTTAAAATATGGTAGTAACATTTAAAAAAATCATTTTTCTTTTTGGCATTTTTATTGATTCTTTCCTCCACTACCCAAAGTAATTAAATGTATAATATGGAGCAAAAACGTATGGCATCATCCAAGTGTTTATTCTTGGTTTTGATCTGCCAAATGAAAGGCTTACTTTTTGCAAAGCTAATTCTGCTGAGAAAGAGTTTAGAACAAGTGACTAAAATAATGAGATGCCTGGTACTAAGCCTCAAAGTTTATATGATCATCTCACTTAAGACTTGCAGCAGTCTCCTAATAAGATCACTCTTATGTTCTTACTTTGCAGGTAAGTCGTTCACAGTGGTTAAGCTCCAGAGTAAACAGTAGAACCAGTATCTAACCCGTTTCCGATACTGGCAGAATTAATGTTGGAGCTTTTAATCTATATTACTTATGAAAAAAAACAAACCAGATTGCTTCCAAGGTGTAGTCATTTGACTTATTTCCATAGTCTGGGTGTCATAAAGGGATGTAACAGTAAGGAGCAGTTTCCAATGCTGTATGTAGCCTGAAAAGGATTTCATTTCAGCAGACTGTTTTCTATGGACTGTGAGGTTTATTAGACACCATGGCTAGGGTAGATAAAGCAGAAAGCCACTTGCATGATTTTTAACATCTTATCATTTTTGTCCTGCAGTTCTTCCTGTTAGTTCCTCCCTTTCCCTTTCCTCCAGAGACCGTCTGTTCAGAATTGTTTCAGATTCTGGGAACAACAGTCAAATTAGCTTTTTCCTTAGGTCGCATGGTTTATTCTCTCTCTCTCTCTCTCTCTCTCTCTCTCTCTCTCTCTCTCTGCTTTACAATTTATTTCCAGTATTTTTCAAGTTCAGTCACTAGTATAAATCCATCTTTACATTCCTTATCATTGTAATGATTGTTACAATTCTGCTAATCCATTAACTTTTAACTTTAAGACTGTAGTTGTTATTAGTCAACTGGGCTTTAATCAGGAACACAAAATAATGTAATCTTTTTGGTTCTCTTACATGCACATGGAGAAACAAAATGGTGGTAAGAACTATTAATTCAAAGTCATATATTTTTATGTAACTTGTTGGTAGACACAGTGCATTAACCCAATGGCCACTCCCTAGGAAAGATTCCTCATTTCCCATTCTTGTGGCATTAACAATGCAAATAGCTAAATAGCTCCTTCATCTCTATTTCTAGCCCACATCTTTTACCCGAGGTCTAAATGCTCACTTTTCACTTAGTTTTGAGGCATTGCATTTTGGAAGTCTTTCTGTTAAAGCAAATTAAATGTTTAAATCTAAACTCTTATTCTACTGCTGAGGTATTTAAGACGGTAGCCAATAGTCATATGATTTTGGGGCACAAGAAATACACCTAGTTCAAACTGTGATGTGTTGTATGTATACCAGACATTCTACTTCAAAAACTTAATACAAGAAAAAGCAATACCAATGATAATATGCTTTAGCATTTTACATGTGTTATGGTATTTAGTCTTTACTCCAATCATATGATAGGTACCATGGTTCTTTTCATTTAAGAGATGAGATATATAGAGGGAAAGTATGTGTCCAGTGTTGTATACCTTATAACCTCCATTCCTGTGAATGTTATGATACACAAACATTTCCCAATATATAGATACCATAGGCATGTCTTTCTGGTTCTTTTTCAGAGGATCTACCTTTTTCTAGTAGCTACAGTACCATGGACCAACTTTTCAAATAATGAAATCTCTTTTTCTCTTTGAAATGAAATTATGCATAACTTAAAGAAAAAATCATTTCTCTGGAATAGAGGCTTCTAAAATTACAGCAAAATCCATTTCTTAACTACAAAGGGAGAGGAAAATGGTAAAATGTGGAGTTCTGCGATGGAAAATGAATTTCCATTCTGCCTAAAGCTACATTCATCATGTCAACACACACACACACACACACACACACACACACACACACACACACAGTGTCACTCTTCCCAGACTGCAGATATTTACAGCTTGGTTGAAATGTAAGAATACGCATAAACAAAAATTATAGTGTCAATAAATTTCCTTATAGAGGATGACTTTGAAAAATATTAGGCATTTCAGAATAAATCAGTCTTAGCTGATTTCTAGTTTAGAATGATTGTTGCTTCATAAACTGAGAATCAATGATAAGCTTGTTTGTGTTTGGGGGTTGTATTATGTGAAAGGTACATTACCAGAGACACTAAAATAATACTCAGTGTAGTGAGATGCTCATTTCAGGAGAGGTATGTGAAAATGAGACCAAATGAGGGAAATTAAATTCACCTCTCCTGTATCCTGACACTAGGGTATATAGTGATGGCATAGCATGGAGGAAAGACTTTCTCCTATTATTTAAATATATTTTTCTACATATGATTTGAAAAACATGTATAATTTTTTGAATTCATGCAAGTTAATTAAAAATACATGTTAGTTCTCAATCTTCCAGTATCTTCAGTAAATAAATTATTGCTTATGAGCCAATCATACATGAGACC
>RJWM01028193.1:0-25910 GCA_004363535.1 Dasyprocta punctata | reverse complement strand
CCTGATGATATGTGTTGAGAAGTCCGTCGTGATTCTGATGGGCCTTCCTTTGTAGGTAATCTGTCTCTTTTCTCTAATAGCTTTTAATATCATGTTTTTGTGTTGGATTTCTGGAATCTTGATTATTATATGTCTGGGTGTAGGCCTGTTTTGGTCAAGTTTAGCTGGAGTTCTATATGCTTCAGTTATCTGAAAGTCTTTTCCTGTTCCTGTGCTTGGGAAGTTTTCTGAAATTATTTCTGTAAATAGTCTTTTAATTTGGTTTGTATTGACCCCTGCTTTTTCATTCACACCTTTTATTCGTAAGTTATGTTTCCTTGGGTTGTCTTGCAGCTGTTGCACTGCCACTTCCAGATTTCTAATTATCTCGAGAAAGTCTCTCCTTTCTTTTTCCCAAGTTTTCATTCTTTCTTCCAGATATGAAAGTCTATCCTTAGTTTCCTTCAAGTGGTTCTGCCAACTTTTATTGGAGTCTTTGATGTCCTGGTATTCTCTCTGAATCTGATTAATGCGTTCTAATTTTTTATTTGTTTCATTTTCAATTTCCTTTGATTTTTCATCCTCCACCTTTCCTGCTATGTTTCCTTTAGAGGCGCTTAGCAATTCCCCGATTATAAGTTTCATTTCAATTCTCAGTTGGGTTAACAGTGCTGCTTTAATTTCTTCCATAGCTTCGTGGAGTTGTCTCCCCACTTCTGTTGTCAACTCCTCTGAGAGTTTAATTTTTGGACTCCCGACCATGTCAGCATTAGCATCCCCAGAATTGGTTCTGCTTGTATCGGAGTCTGGAGAGCACCCTCTGCCTTTCTGTCTTGGCATTTTCCTGGGCTCACCGGTGAGGCCATGTTGGTCCACTGCCTCTCCCAAGCCTGTTTCTGCTCTGCGGATGCCTACTGCAGTGCGCGAGAGGATGGGGCTGCTGTCTGGTAAACCATACAGCGCGGTCCGCCAAACCTCCTCTATCACCCCCAGGGCACCCGTGCCTTTCCGCCATGGCCTTCCAGGAACCGTGCCTAATTAGTTGCAGTTCTGATCTCAAGATGGCTGTCCCTCACTCTCCCTCAGGGGTGGGGGGCTGGGGGCCACCGGGTTCACTCACTCGCCTGCTCGCGAGCACTTCGCTCCACAGTCGACCATCATCCCCGCCGTCCCGCCACACCGCGACTCCACTGGCAATTCCAGCGCGTATCAAGAGCACCTGGATCGTACCTTCTCAGCTCAGGTCGCAGCACTGATTGGATTCCGCTCCAGACAGAGGTGCTGCTGGTCTCCTCCTTTATTTCATTCTTTTACTCTTTCCGTGGGCTACAGTTCTCGTTTTAGATTCTTCTTGGGTCCAGAGGACCCATCTCCCTCTTTTTCCCTTCTCTCTGTTATTATATTAGTTTATATTCCAGCATTTTGATGGTGTATTCAGGGAGCCTCCCTGTCACAGGGTTATCTGGGCGGCCATCTTGGAGGAAGTCTTCAGTAGGTAAAACTCTTGAAGACATTAGTATAGGCAAAGACTTTATGAACAAAATCCCATTTGCACAGGAACAAGCACAAAAAATCAACACGGATCTCACCCTATTGAAAAGCTTTTGTACAGCAAGAGAAACCACCAACAGAGTGAACAGACAGCCTACAACATGGGAGAAAGTGTCTGTCAACTGCATCTCAGGCAAAGGATTACTATTGAGAACACATAAGGAATTCAAAAACATCAGTCCTCTCGGATTTAAAGACCTAACTCAAAAATGGGCATCTGAGATGAATACACACATCTCGGATGAAGGAATACAAACAGGAAATAATCACATGAAAAAATGTTCAATATCATTAGTCATTCAAGTGATGCAAATTAAAACAACACTGAGATTTCACCTCACCCCTGAACGAATGACCGTTATCAAGAAATCAAGCAATAACAAATGCTAGAGGGGCTGTGAGGCAAAAGGAACCCTTCTTTACTGTTGATGGGAATGCAGACTGGTGCAACCACTGTGGAAATCAGTGTGGAAATTCCTCAAAAACTAGGACCAAAGGTCCCATTTGACCCATCTATTTCCCTTATGGATGTCTTCCTAAAAGAATTAAAAACATCATACCACAGTGATATATGTGCATCCATGTTTATAGCAGCACAATTTGTTATAGCTAGATCTTGGAAACAGTCTAAATATCCATCAACTGAGGAATGGATAAAAAGATGTGGCATTTTTATACAATGGACTACTCAGCCATAAAGAAGGATAAACTGGAGACTTTTATAGGTAAATGGATGGAACTTGATACCATACTCATAAATGAAATAAATAAGACACACATGTGTAAACATTGTATTGTCTCACTAGTGTGAGAAACTAAAGGAAACAACATATGTATATGTGTATGTGTATATAGATACAGATATAGACATATACTTAAGAGTTATACTACTAATTTCTCTGAGATCACTAAGGGGAAAGATTTGTGTTGGCATTGTTTGGACAACTGAATGCAGATGTCTTGTGATTTGGATGAATGATTTGGGGATAGCAATGTGCAATGTAAGTACCATTGTTGCCCCCTGATTGATGTGTTCTGAAATTTTGTTTTAGATATTTTCTTCTATTTTTTTCTTTTTCTCTTTGCAATAAAATGGATTTGGGGGAAAAAAAGAGAAAAAGTTCAATAACTCAATGCTTAGCCCACTATTATAAAGTAATGGAATGGACTGTAACTTATAATCTTAATGATCCTGGACATAATTGAACCTTTTCTAACAAGGCCACTGAAACTTCTATAAGCACTAGTGAGGCCCCTATTAAATAAAAGTGAGGATCCTATTCTGAGGGCCAACAAACATAGATATAAAGATGACTATTTTTAAATATGGATGAGTATATATGGTTAACTCCCTATAGTGGGACATCTCAGTAGAAAGGCCCCCTTATGTTGGGAGCAAAAGAACCACTCTTTTTCTAGTTGGCCTAATTCCACTAAGTGCTTTGGATGAACACCCCCAAAAAGTGTATATACACAATAACTTTACAGACTAATGACTGGTGTTTTAATCACCCTGGAATTAGAGGGGAAGCTCCCAATGTCACTCATTGGTCTTTTGTGACCAATTTGTGGCCCTGGCTGCCCTCTGAATGGATAGGAAGGTGCATATTAGGATTTGCATGGTTTCAATGCAGGAGTGTCAAAAATATCAATAAACCTGCAACTTCACTCCCCTGCAATATCGATGATCCAGAAGTGTGTTTCACTGGTATGATCACTTGGCCTTTATCTTTATTCCTTCCCTAGGGTTAGAAGATGTCATGCAACATAATGAGGCCTTAACTAACTGTGCTCCACAGGCCTTAAATGACACTGCTGTTGGTATCTCTCTCCTAAATGAAGAAATAAAATTATTGAGACAGACTATCCACCAAAATCCGATGACATTAGATGTTCTAACAGGAGCACAGGCAGGTACTTGTGGAATTGTAAAAACTAAATGTTGTGTGTACATTCCTGAACCTTCTGCTAATATCTCAATTGCTGTTTAAGATATTAGATGACAAATCAATGACATGTGAGACTCTAAAACTCCCTGGACCTTATCCTTGCCCTCCTTATGGGAAGCCATTACTAGCTCCTTTTGGTGGAAATCTTTGTTAATTGTACTCATAATTATCCTATAGATTCTATTATGTAGACCATGTATACTTGTTTCTTTGGCTTTGTCTCCTCCAGACATAAAGCCGTATACCTACTCAAAATGAAAATGCCTAGTATCTATCAAGGGCCTTTAGATGGAACCTCTGTAGAGTATCTGATGGCCAATCCACAACTATGACCCCCTTCAGCCTGAAGAAGCCAGATTGGTCATCACCCATTATTCCCCCATGGCAGTTCAGGGTACTTCTTCAGAGATGGGAATGTTATAGGCAGCTGAGTTAATTAGAAATATAGTCAGACAGGGCTAGGCCCTGTAAGGAACCAGTGCAGAAGACCAGATATCTTGCAACCTTGGAGGTGACAGACACCTCCCTTGCAGGTCGGATCTCAAGACAAAAGACACAAAAAAATACATCCACATTCTAAGTACAAACATGAGGAATTGATATTCTAAATAGATATTGATCACCTTGAGGAAGCCAGGAGGAGCCACTAACCTAACCTCCTACTGGAAAAGACCCTATTCTGTATTCATGCCCACTTGCTACGTGACTCACTTCCCCATTGGATCCCAATTTAATCAATTTTTCCTGATAAATTATACTTGTAATCTTACTGGTTGGCCATCGTTCTGTCCCACCTCATGACCAGCTGCCTTTTAAGTTCCCATTTTTCCCCCCATGGACCTGCCTCACCTCATGATTTTGCTCTATAAAAAAACCCTAGAGAAGGCGGGATCCTCAGCAACTGACTGGGGACCCCTTCTGTCTCTCTGTTGGACAGAAGTTTTCTCTCAATAAATATTCTGCTTTTGAAAAAATAAAATAAAATAAGCTAGAAAAAATTCCTCTTAATTTGACATTTCAAGAAGAATTAGAGCGTTCGATCCCTGATACCAAGAAAAAAGAAGAAGAAGAAGAAGAAGAAGAAGAACAACAACAACAACAACAACAACAACAACAACAACAAAGTACTCAGAAAAGTACTGGAGTCATCAGAGCTTGTTAGATCTGGAAGAGATTGTAGAAATCAGAAATTCCAACACTGTCATTTTACAAATGGACAGAGGTCAACAAAAGTTCAATTCACCTAGTTGATTTGTATCATTGCCAGGAACTGAAACCAGCTTTACTGGCTCTCATTTGGTGCATTTTTTACTAAAAGTTTGTTACCTTATAACAAACTTATAAAAGACTTGAAATGTCTCCCAAATTTGTGTTCCTAGATTTTTTCTAAACTCTCTTTTCTGTAGTCATCTTTATGGAAGCCACACAGGTAGTTATTTTGACCAATAAATTGTGTTTACAGTATCCATACAATTTTCAAATTTTAAGTTAGGTAATGTTGGTAAAATTTGAGTGTCTAAGAAAATGGCTCCGTACAACTATGGTAGAAGGGATTATTATAATAACTTGTGGAGAAGCTGCAGCATTATTACTTGTTCATGTTATTAAGCTCATCAAAGTTCTCTTAAAGCCCTTGTCTGATTTATAGATAAGATTGGTTTTAATTAAATTTGTCCTACTCTAACAATCCCTCTAAAATAGAAGCATAATCTCTTTTTTTTTCAACTGTACTCAGCATTTAGTGTGGTCTTAAAACTGCTTGAGGAATATGAAGGTCAAATTAACTTCACATGTCCACAATATAAATACAAAACTAGAAAACAAAATGTTAAATAACTCACATAGAAACTTGGTTATCATAAAGCAACTTCACAGTAACTATAAACTCTCTTAATGATCCCATTTTACAGCAAAAATAATTCCATTCTAAACATCTGCTTTCCTATCTGGATATTTCACACTGTTCAAATTAACATTTTCTAATTGTAAGTAAATGAAGTAGTTAGTATTTTATTACTGAACAAGGAGATGTTTGGTGAGAAGATTCTTGGAGGATAAATGTTTACCTCATGACAATAGAGCCATTGGTACAACTTTCATTTTAGGCACTTGGAGTTGTAGAAACTATGCAACAGGCAGAAAGATTCAAGATATAGAAGGGAAATTAGTCAGTCTAAGGCTGGGTCTCCAGCTGACACTATCACTTAATGAGTATATTTTATATAAAAGCATATTATATTTTTATCAGGGAGACAGCACACAGAAATATTTCATTTTACAATATAAAGCACCTGTATGTATTCTAATAGATACACCTTATAGAGTGGCTCAAATAGTGAATGAATGCATTTGTGCCATATGCTTTCTTTGTTCCTTTTCTCCTCTGTCACATCTCTGAGGCTAATTAACACTCAGTATAGCTGAAAATGCATATCTTTAGATGTTTAGATGCCTAAGAAGAGTCATCCTCTTGCTTGAAATATACTTGAAGGAGTACTAGAAAATGCCATCAAGAACATTAAAAACTACCCAGTTAATCATCATCTTAATCAATCACCTGTAATTTGACCAACTGTTCTCACACTTGGACTCCTAAATAAACCAAACAATTTCTATGAAGAAACAAACATTGCAAATTTGTTGATTTCCTCTCATAAAACTGTACTGTTTCTGTGTTTTATATTTACAATAATTTTATTGTAATTACACTTTCATCTTAAATTTTAAAAAAGTTACCCGGCTAAACTCTGCCATAAGAAAAAGAGGACAACATTTCATTAACAGGAGAAAAAGTATCTGGGCTTGGTAGTACATACCTGTACTCCCAGCACTTGGGAGGCTGAGGCAGGAGGATCACCCTGATTTTGAGGCCAGCCTAGGCTACATAGTCAGTTTTAGACCAGCTTTAACCGCATAGTGAAACCCTGTCTCAGAAAAGAAAAAAGAAGAAGAAGAAGAAGAAGAAGAAGAAGAAGAAGAAGAAGAAGAAGAAGAAGAAGAAGAGAAGAAAACTCAGGAAACTGTATCCCAGGGTTCAAAATTATCCTCTAGTCCTTTGTACAAATTATCTGCCTGCTGTATTTGAACTATTTAACCCACTACATTTCAATCTAAAGTTAAATATCTCTTCATTTAAAATGCCTTTGCTGCCTGGATTGTCTTCTTCTTGTGTGCTTCTGTAGTAGTCCATACTTACACCCCTCAAAACAATGATCACATTCCATAGTAGTTGTATTGAGTTTTTCTTAACATATTACCAAAATCTAAAACAAGGACTCACACAGAGATGGAAAACATAATACATTGACTTCATAAATATATAAATGAATGAACAGATGGAGTATACTCAGATCCTAAAAAGGATTTATCCCTTTATCTTGTACTTTTCCCTTCAGTAAAATTCAATGTGCCATCATTTGAATCATATAGCTTAATCCATTTTAGTTGCAAAACAAGTTTGTACAGAAAAGCTTCTGAAATACTGATATCAACTTCTCAAATTTTCTTTGTTGATTCTGTGCAGTTAGCATGTACTCATGATACTTTGTAGAACTAACACAAACTCAGTGATTTAAAGGATTTGAACTTCAAAACTGACTGCTTATAACTATGTAATGAAATAGTTTTGTATATGTTATAGGTGATGGCTAAGTATACCATTGAAATCAATTATTCCATTAAATGGTAAAACCATTTGTCTATGCCGGAGAGAAAAGCATTTTTTAATAGGTCAACATAGTTGTAAAAGCATATCTGATGATAAAGATGGGATGTAATTTTAAGTCATCTTACTTGTAAATGAGTCAGTTACATTTCCATTCTAATTGTCATCAGTGTTGACAAAATACATTACACAAAGTATTTTTTTAAAAAAGTAATGACTCATGAATGTTCTCAACACTATAGCATGCTGAGGTTTGCCAATTTGAGCAATGCAAGTGTGCACATATGTAAAACTCGTTTACCTGGTTGTGTCTAACATGCATGAAAACTTAGTTTTATCCACATGCTGAGCAAAGAAGTTAAAATCTTTAGTCCAAATATCCTATGTTGGGAACTCTACAGAAAATTGTGTTTTAATACAACATATCGATCACGAATAATTTTTATCTTTTAGGCATGTTATATATTAAGTTGACTAGGAAAAGAAATCTGTGGATGTGACTTCCTATGAAATATTACAGAATTTACAAAAATTTAATCTATACCACATTATGTAAACAAAAAGCAGTATTGCATGATCCACTGTAATGCTTTGTATAATTCATAACTTTCTACTCATGACATTGTTAAATAGAATACCAGAAGGAAATTTGATCAGGGCATCATAAATCAAATGACCAAGTTAAAATATTGTACTTTCACACCTTAGCTCAATAGCACAGATTTAAAATCCTGTTTGTAAATAACTTATAATGCTTCACATACATAAAATAGTATGATTAGTCTAAATGAACAACCTTATAGTTTAAGATATACTGGTGTACAATTCTGTAAGTTTTAATTAGAAATATTAAACTACATTAGGGAAATGAGAATCTTTTCAAAGAATTTTGATGTCATCATGAAGGAGATTAAAGCAATGATTTCTAAAACCATGTAACTTGTGTTTAATTTTATGCTTTATATGCCTGGAGAGGAAATCCAAATAATGTTTAATAAACTCACTAGCAGATTTCATATTAATGGAGAGAGGAGAGAGATAGACAGACAGACACAGACGTAGACAGACAAACACAGAAAGACTTGAAGCAATGTAGTTATTTTAAATTTGTTTGCTTCTAATATCTACACACAGATATATCTTTATATTTCTAATAAGGCTGACATCAAAATGTAATATATGAGCACCCTAAAATATAAATGAAGAGCAAAGTAAAAGTTAAATAACAGGAAATAGAAAGATGCATCTCTTGCAAAAGGGAAGGGGTCAAGAGATGGAGGGAGTGGGAAGTGAAGAGATGTGAAGGTGATGAAAAAAAATAATTAAAATGTGTTGCCTACACGTACCAACTCTCCTTGACGAATGCAATCATTATGTGCTGCAAACAAGCACTAATAAAATTACTTTTTAAGAAGAAAATGTGGAGGACCAGGGATTTAGCTCAGCGGCATAAGTGCCTGGCTGTCAAGTGCAATTGTGAGTTCGATCCCCGGTACAAAAAAAAAAAGCTAAAAAGAAAATGTATTACCATTGACTGTCTTTTTTCTTCAATTCCAGAAAGATCTGTGTGGAAACAGAGAAATAACAATCTTTTGATGAACCATTCTGAACTATTTTCACTTGTGGAGTTTATCATTTTTGGTAATATTACTAGTTTAAGGTTTGTTATAGTCTTTTTTGGTCACTGATTCAGCATCTGTGCTTAGTATATTTCTAGTTTGGTCCTAAGTGAAAGGGAAGACTGGTATTAAGTTTGCCTATGCAAATATTAAAAATGCTTTGTGGATCATGATGGCTTCAAAGAAATTGATATAATACTTTATTTTTTCTCAGTTATCTACTCGTAGCAATCACACCCTGAAAATGACTAACAGAAGCCCCCAATGAGTACAAGTAATTATTCTTCAAATGCATGTATGTTACACAAAAAGACAGGTTCTCTACTTTGGAAATGCCAAATAAAAAAAATTTTAAGGGAATGAAATAAATGAATCAGTAAGAAGAAAAAAGACTTATCTCCTTAAATAAGATGGATGCCAGGAATAGCTGATAAATTTCTGTTGCAAATTTGATAACATGTTCCATTTTAAGAATTAATTGTGTATACAAGGGGCTGGGGAGGTAGCTCAGTGGTAGAGGACAAGGCCTTTGTTTAATCTGCAGAACCACAAAAAAATGCAGAGTGTATCTATGAAGTTTAAGAGGAAGGTGAGATATGTATAAAATTAGCACGAAATCCTACTTTTTGAAAGTTCAACAGCCTGAATATCTACCTCAAGTGATATTTCAAGAGCTGTGGAAAACAAATATAGTTTTATGTGTGATATTGTAAAGTGCTATGTAGTTATTACATAGCACAATAAAAATAATTATCAGTAATAACAACAACGTAATAGAACCAGCTCCACCTTAGCCAAAACCAACCCTAACCAGTTGGGAAAGTTTAAAGAATGCTCCTTATTGTGAAACTTTTATTTCAGTGTTACTTCTGCTGCTACCTTAAATGCTGGCTATAATCAGGGAAACTCCCTCTTTCTCTCAGTTTCATTCTAGTAATTGCTAATTGCAATTCAACTTCAAACTTTTTTCTTTTTATTAATTCTTTAATAAGCTATGTTTTAGACACCAAGATAAAGAAACAGAAAAATTATTACAAATTAAAAGAAAAAAAAGCCTGGGAAACTTACAACATACAATCCAAACGTTTTAAATCATATTTCTAAGGTAGGATATTTGTTCTATGCAAATCTCAAGGAAAGATGAACTTTTGTGTCTAGTCAAAAATGTATAACTTTCATACAACATGTACCCAGAAGCACATCATTCTTAGAAGTTGAATGTCACCTTTTTGTAAAATTTTATTTTAGAGACATTAATTAGTCTTATTCATTTGCTTAAGTGTTTCAAATTTACAGCCCTGGACTACAGAATACAGGTGAAAACCAATAACTATACTCAGAAGTCACAAGTTTTTATAGTGACATACATTGCGAAGTACTCATCTCATCCTCTCCACCCATCATTATAAAGATCTTAATTGTTTCAGTGAGGAGTCATCTCAATGTTTTCTGAAATTATTATTAGGAAACAAAACAGCTTTGAGATTCTAGGTTCTCACTGAATAAGAGGATGGCTTTAAAGTTCTTTAGCATTACTGTTAGTATTCCATAGATGACAGTAAAATAACTGATAGCATTGAGAAGAAAATATTGATTCAGGTATGTTGGTGCTTGTTAACAAAACTCATTACTCTATTTGCAAAAATATCTTAATTATTCCTTCTGTATTTGTGACTGATGGAGACATAGCCATAACAATGCATGCAATGTAATTTTGCTAGGATAATACCAGGATCCCTGTCCTCCATAGTTAAGGGGTAGGTATGGGATCCCTGTCCTCCCTAGTTAAGGGGAAGGTATGTGATCCGAAGTACTACCATTCAACTTCCTCCTGAATTTTGAGTTGTGAGTAGAGAGAAATAAAGAAAGGAAAAAAATGTTTTGATTGATCTATTTTCTCCTTCTACCTAGATCCCTGTATCTTTCTTTTAGTTCCTTCCTAAGCCTTTTTTTTAAATTCTAAGTAGAAAAAATATAAAAACAATGATAAAAAATTTCAAAACAAGATAATAGGAGAGTAGCAATGGTTAATATATTGCACATTGTTATCTTCAAAGTAGTTGCTCAGATTACAAGACATAGGCATGAAAAATTCATCAAATAATGAAAGCAAAGTTTTTTCAATGAACTAATAGAAATTAGAACTATAATTATCTTAATTATCATATATATATATTTATTTTTCCTTTTCCCTTCCTTCTTTTCTCCTTTCTCCCATCCCAGTTGTTCTTCACTTCTGAGCAGTTTCTTTCCCTTTCACTTTCACAATATCTATTGTACATTTTTAGTCTTATTTACTCTGTCAGCTTTTTACACTAGGGAGATATGATGTTTTCACATGTGAGTCTGATTTATTTCACTTATGAGTATGGACTCAAGTTGCATCCGTTTACCTATAAAAGCCTCCAGTTTGTCTTTTTTATAGCTAAGTAGTACTCCATTGTATAAAAATACCACATCTTTTCTTAAATTAATTCAGCAGTTGATGGACATTTGGGTTGGTTCCAGGATTTATCTATTGAAAAATTGTCCTGCTATAAACATGGGTGTATATATATTGCTGTGGTATGATGTTTTCAATTCCTCTAGGAAAATACCCAGAAGGGAAATAGCTGGATGGAATGGGACCTTGAAACCTAGTTTTTTTGAGGAAGCTCCACACTGATTTCCAACATGGTTTTACCAGTCCACATACTCACCTACAGCCGAGAAGAGTTCCTATTTCCCCATGTCCCCATAAGCATTTGTTATTGGCTGATTTCTTTATGACAGACTTTCTTTCTGGAGTGACATGGAATCTCAGTGGGGATGAAAGACATTCTTTCTGGAGTGACATGGAATCTCAGTGGTGTTTTCAGTTACATTTCTAAAATGACTAGTGATGCTCAACATTTTTTTCATGTATTTATTTACCATTTGTATTTCTTCATCTGAGAAGTGCATGTTCATCTCAGATGCTCATTTTGGATTGGGTCTTTGAATTTGAGGTTCCTAAGTTCTTTCAATTCTTTATATGTTCTAGACATAAGTCCATTGTCTGAGGGACAGCTGGATAAAATGTTTTCCCATTCTGTATGTTGTCTTTTCATTCTGTTGGTGATTTCATTTGATGTGCAAAAGTTTTTCAATAAGATAGCAGTTGTTTATCCTTTGAAGTACTTGCCGTGCACTTTGAGATTTGTTCATGAATTCTTTGCCTACCTCATGTCTTCAAGATTTCTATGCAACTACTCTTCCAATAAATTTAGTGTTTCTGTTTTAATGTTTAGATCTTTGATCCACTGTGACTTTATTTTAGTGCATGGTGATAGATATGTGTTTAGTTTTAGTCTTCTGCAAGTGGAAAGCCAGTTTTTCCAATAACATTTATTAAAGAGGCTATATTTCTTCCAGTGAATATGTTAGGCCCCTTCATCAAAGATAAGGGGGCCAACTGTCTTTGTAGTGGTGTCAGCATCTTCTAGTCTATTCCAGTGATCTTCAGTTCTGTTTTTTTTTTTTGCCAGTACCATGCTGATTTTATCACAGTAGTTTTGTAGTATAATTTCAAGTAAGGAATTGTGATATCTCCTGCCATGTCTTTGTTGCCCAGGATTGCCTTTGCTATTCTTGGTCTCTTTTGTTTTCAAATGAATTTTAGGAATGTTTTCTCTAGATCTGTGAGGTATTCTAAAGGTATTTTGATTGGGATTGCATTAAATTTGTGTAAAAGTTTTGGGAGTATGGCCATTTTTACAATGTTTCTTCTTACTATCAATGACCAAGAACTATCTTTCCATTTTCTGATATCTTCTTCACTGTCTTTTTTTAGAGTGCTATAATTTTCAATGTATAGATCCTTTAAAGCTTTATTAGATTGATTCCTAAGTATTTCTTTTTTTTTTTTTTTGGATACTATTGTGAAGGCTGTGGTTTCACTAATTTCTCTCTCAGTGAGCTTGTTGGTTTTGTACAGGAATTTTGTTGATATTTGAGTGTTGATTTTGTATCCGGATATACCACTGAATTTGTTTATTAATTCTAAAAGTCTTTTGGTGGAGTTTTTGGAGTCTTCTAAGTAGAGTATCATGTCACCTGCAAATAAAAATAGTTTAACTTCTTCCTTTCTTGTCTTTATTCCTTTTATTTCTTTCTCTTGTCTAGTTGCTTTGGCTAATGTTTTCAGAATTATATTGAACAGAAGTGGTGATAGTTGACATTCTTGTTGTGTTCCTGATCTTAGAATGAAAGCTTTCTGTTGTTATCCATTTACCCTGATGTTGGCTGTTTTGTCATAGATGGCTTTTTTGAAATTGTGGTAGAGACGATCTATTCTGATTTTCTGTAGGGTTTTTGTCATGAATGAATATTGGACTTCATCAAAAACTTTTTGTGCATCTATAGAGATAATCATGTGATTTTTTTGCTTGGCTCTATTTATATGGTGTATTAAAGTTTTTGATCTGCATATGTTGAAACATCCCTGCATTTCTCAGATGAATTCTACTTGGTTATGGTATACAATCTTTTTGATGATTTGCTGCATTCTGTTTGCTAGTATCTTATTGAGGATTTTTGCATCTATGTTCATTACAGAAGATTGACCTGTAGTTCTCTCTCTCTCTCTCTCTCTCTCTCTCTCTCTCTCTATCTCTCTCTCTCTCTTTTTAATCACTGGGGAATGAACTCTCAACCTCGCGCCTGCCAGACAGGTGCTTAAGCCACAGAGCCAAACTCCCGGCCCTAGTTTTTGTGAGGCAGGGTCACACTATGTAGCTCAGGCTGGCCTTGCACTCGCTTTGTAGCCCAAGTTGGCCTCGAACTCACAACGCTCCTCCTACTTCAGCCTCCCAAGTGCTGGGATTAAAAGCTTGTGCCACCACATCCGACGTGTAGTTCTCTTTTTAGGTTGAGTCTTTCTCTGGTTTTGGTATCAGAGAAAAACTTACATCCAGGAAGGAGTTAAGGTGAATGACTTTCTTTTCAAGTTCATTAAACAGTTTGAAAAATACCTGTATTAAATCTTCTCTTAATTTCTTGTGGAATTCGTGTATGAATTCTTCAGGACTTTGGTTTTTGTTTGTTGGTAAGTTTTTAATCATGTTTTCAATTTCATTGACTGATATCCATTTCAATATTTTTATATCTTCTTTATTCAGCTTTGGTAATTCATGTGTTTCTCAAAATCTATTTCTTCTGTCTTCTATCTTATGCAAGTAAAGATTTTCAAAGTAGGTATTGATGACCTTCTGAATTTCCACACGATTTTTAGTGATTTCACACTTTTGAGTCCTTGTTGCATGAATTTGATATGTTTGGTTAGGGTTTATCAATCTTGTTTATTCTTTTGAGGAACTACCTCTTCAATTCTTTTATTCTTTGTGTTGTTTCCTTAGATTCAGTTGCACTAATTTCTGCTCTGAAATTTATAATTTCCTCCTTTCTATGGACTTCGGGCTTGACTTGCTCTTTTTTTTCTAGATGCTTCAGGTGTAGTATTAGGTTGCTTTTTTATGCTATTTCTGTTTTCCTGATGTTTGAATTCACTGCTATAAATTTCCCTCTTAGGACTGCTTTCATTGCATACCATAGGTTTCTGTAAGTTGTACTTGCATTTTCCTTTGATTATAGATATTGTCTAATTTCTTCTTTATTTTCATCTGTGTCACATTGGCTTTTCAGGAGGATGTTATTTAATTGCCATGTGATTATAGAGTTCTTGCAGTTTCTTTTGTCATTAATTTCTAATTTTATTGCACTGTGGTCAGAAAATATGCATGGGAAAATTTTGATTTTTTTGTGTTTACTTAAGCATGTTCTATGGACTAGTATAAGGTCTGTTTAAGAGACCATTCCAACTCAGCCAAGAATAATATACATTCTGATATTGTTGAGTGGAATACTCTGAAAGTATCTACTAAGGCCATTAATTCGCAGGTTTGATTCAGTTTTGTTAGTTGTTCATTGATTTTTTTTATTTTGTTGACCTGTCTCTTTGTGACAACATGGTATTAAGGTCCCCTGTTACAACCGTGTTGCTGTTTATATTTTTTGTGTCTACTAATATTTGACTTATATAGTTGTGTGCGTCTAGTATTTGGTGCATATATATTTATTATTGTCATTTCTTCCTCTTGAATTTTTGCCCTAACAAGTATGTAATGACCTTTTCTATCTCTTTTAATCATTCTTGGTTTGCAGTTCACATTGTCTGCAAACAGAATATCTACACTTGCTTCTTTTTTTAGGTTCCTGTTGCATGGAGTATTGTTTTCCAACCTTTGACTTTCAGTCTATGAATTTCTTTTTGTGTTAAATGTGTTTATTGAGCCACTAATCCAAACCCCTACAGGCAAAGGTCCTGGTCCCACTTGCTACATGACTCACTTTTCAATTGGATCCCAATATAATCAACCTTTCCTGAGCAATTATACTCATAATCTTATTGCTTGACCATAGTTCTATCCCACTTCATGCCCACCTGCCTTATGAGTTTCCATTTTTATCCATTTTGCATCTGTCTTGCCGCAACCCAGGCAGCTCCTGAGGTTCTTGTGGTAAAGGACTGCGAGAGGATGAGAAAAATAGAGAGACAAAGCTGGAGTCAGGTGGATCCCTTATCCTCCTGATGGGAGCAAAGGTACTGGCCCCTCACTGCAGGGGCATTTATTTATACCTTTTAGCAACCTAATGTCACATGACAACCTGTTGTCCTAGCAACCCACTATTCAGATTGTCTTGGGGCTAGGTGTTCTCTAGGCTGAAGTAGCATCTTCATGTAACTTGCCCTAGGCTGTCTTTGTTCTTGGAATGATCATGTCTGGATCATGCCCTAAGTCAATTTCCAACTTCAATGGCTCCCAACACTGTCTCACCTTATGATGTTGCCCTATAAAAGTCCCTAGAAAAGACAGAATCTTTGGCAACCCAATCAGGACCACTTCTGCTTCTCTCTTGATCAGAAGCTTTTTTCTCTCAACAAATATATTCTGTGCTTTAAAAATACATGTTTCTTGTGTACAGCATATTGTTGGACCTCATTTCTTTTTTTAACATATTGCATATTGTTATCTTAGAAGTAGTTGTTCAAGTTACAAGATCTAGGCATAAAAATGATCATAAAATCAAATAATAACACAAACTTCTCTTTGATGAACTAAGAGAATTAGTAGCATAAATATCTATCTTGCACACTTATACATACATACAGTTATATGTATATACCTACATACTTATAATCTTTTCCTTTCTTCCATTTCTCCTTTCCCCTTTCCCAGTTGTTCTTTAATTTTGAGTACTTGTTTTCCCTTTCATAATTACAATATATATTGTACATTTTGGATATTATTAGTCTTTCAGATTTTTATTTTTATTATTTATTTTTGCACTAGGGAGACAATACAATATTTAAAAATGTGAACCTGATTTGTTTCACTTATGAGTATAGTCTCAAGTTGCCTCCACCTACCTATAAAGCCTCAAGATCATCCTTTTTTATAGCTGAGTAATATTCCATTATATAAAAGTACCACATCTTTTCATTCATTCTGCTGTTAATGGACATTGTGGTTGTTTCCAAGATTTAGCTATTACAAATCATGCTGCTATAAACATGGGTGCACATATATTGTTGTGACATAACATTTTCGGTTTTTCTGGGAAAATACGCAGAAGGGGAATAGATGGATTGAATGGGACTTCCAATCTTAGATTTTTGAGGAATCTCCACACTGATTTCCACAGTGGCCACAACAGTATACACTCCCACCAACAGTGGAGAAATGTTTCTTTTTCCCCACAGCCCCACCAATATTTGTTATCAGTGGATTTCTTGATGGCAGCCATTCTTTCTGAAGTGAAATGGAATCTCAATGTTGTTTTAATTTGCATTTCTTGAATGACCAGTGATGTTGAGCATTTCTTCATGTATTTATTTGCCATTTGTATTCCTTCATCTCAGAAGTGTGTGTTCATCTCACATGCCCATTTTTGGATTGGGTCTTTGAATTTGGGGGGCCTGATGTTTTTCTATTCTTTATATGTTCTGCATATAAGTCTTTTGTCTGAGGCACAGTTGGCTAAAATTGTTTCCCATTCTGTGGGTTTCTTTTCACTTTGTTGGTGATTTCTTTTGAAGTTCAAAAACTTTTTTAAAAGATGAGATCTCAGTTGTTGATTCTTCGAAGTACTTCCCATGTGGTTTGCATTTTGTTCATGAAATCTTTGCCTACCCCTATGTCTTCAAGATTTCTGTTTCTATTTTAATATTTAGTGTTTATATTTTAATATTTAGATCTTTGACCCATTTTAACTTTAGTTTAGTGCATGGTGATACACACGGGCTTAGTTTCAGTCTTTGGTATGTGGAAAGCCAATTTGTCCAACACCATTTATTAAACAGGCTATCTTTCTTAAAGTGAACATGTTAAGCCCCTTTATCAAATATACAGAGGCTGACTGTCTTTGTAGTTGTTTTTGAATCTTCTAATCCATTCCATTTATCCTCAGGTCTACTTTTTGCCAGTACCATGCTGATTTCATCACTGTAGCTTTGTAGTACACTTTCAAGTCAGGGATTCAGATGCCTTCTGTCTTGCTTTTGCTGCCCAGAATTGCCCTTGCTGTTCTAGGTCTCTTCAGTTTCCAAATGAATTTTAGGAATGTTTTCTCTAGATCTGTAAGGTATGTTAATGGTATTTTGATGTTCATTGAATTAAATCTATATAACAGTTTTTGGAGTATGGCGATTTTCACAATGTTGGTTCTCTGTAACCCAGAGCAAGCTATATCTTTCCATTTTCTAACATCCTCTTCAAACTCCTTTTCTAGAATACTATAGTTTTCAGCATATAGGTCTTTTGCATTCTTTGTTAGGTTGATTCCTAAGGATTTTGTTTTTATTTATGCTATTGTGAAAGGTGTTTTTTTCCATAATTTCTCTCTCAGTGAGTTTGTTGTTTTTATACAGGAATGCTATTGATTGTTGAGTGTTGACTTTGTATTCAAATACACTACCGAATTTGATACTAACTCTAGTAGCCTTTTTATGGAGTTTTTAGAGTCTTCTATGTAGAGTATCATGTCATCTGCAAATAGTGATAATTTAACTTCCTCCTTTCCTATCCTTATTCCTTTCATTTTTCTCTCTTGTCCGATTGCTCTCGCTAATGTTTCCAGAACTCTATTCAATAGGAGTGATGATAGTGGATATCCTTGTCTTGTTCCTGATTTTAGAGTGAAGACTTTCCATTTTTGTCCATTTCATATAATGCTGGCTGTTGGTTTGCCATAGATAGGTTTTATCAGATTGACATAGATATCATCAATTCCAAGTTTCTGTAAGGTTTTTTTAATGAACAAGGACTTTATCAAAGGCTTTTTCTGAGTCTATTGAGATGATCATGTGATTTTTGTCTTTGGTTCTGTTGCCTTTAATTTTCAATGTGGTGTATTACATTTATTGATTTGCATAAGTGAAACCATCCCTGCATTCCTTGGATAAGTCCCACTTGGTCATGATGTATAATCCTGAAGATTTGCTGCATTCTATTTGCCAGTATTTTAAAGAAAATCTTTGCATCGATGTTCATTATGGAGATTGGCTTATAGTTCTCCTTTTTGGTTGGGTCTTTATCTGGTTTTAGTATCAGAGTAATACTTGCCTTCAGGAATGAGTTAGGGAGGGTTGCTTCACTTTCAATTTCATCGAAGGGTTCGAGGAGTATGGGCATTAAATCTTCTCTAAATTTCCTGTAGAATTCAGCTGTGAATCCATCAGGACCTGGGCTTTTCTTTGTTGGTAAGTTTTTAATCATGTTTTCAATTTCAGTAACTGATATAGGGTTATTCAAAGTTGTTATATCTTCTTGATTCAGCTTTGGTAATTCATACATTCCTGGGAATTCGTCCATTTCCTCTGTGTTTTCCACCATATATGAGTAAATATTTTCAAAGTAGGTATTCATGATCTATGGAATATCCATGGGATCTGTAGTAATTTCTGCTTTTTCATTCCTTATTGCATGAATTTGGGTGTTTTCTTTCTTTTTCTTGATAAGATTGGCTTGAGATTTATCAATTTTGTTTATTCTCTCAAAAAACTAGCTCTTTGATTCATTAATTATTTGTATTGTTTTCTTAGTCTCAATTGCATTAATTTCTGCTCTGATCTTTATAATTTCCTTTCTTCTATGAGCTTTGGGTTTGACTTGCTCTTTTTTTCTAGAAGCTTGATGTGTAGCATTAAGTTGTGTATTTGTGCTCGTTCTGTTTTCTTGATGTGACAATTTATTGCTATATATCTCCCTCTTAGGACCACTTTCATTGTGTTCCACAAGTTTTGGTATGTTGTATCTGCATTGTCATTGAATTGTAGGTATTGTTTAATTTCTTCTCTAATTTCATCTGTAACCCATTGGTTATTCAAGAAGTTGTTATTTAATTTCCTTGTGTTTATGTAGGTTTGGCCGTTTCTTTTGCCATTAATTTCCAATTTCAGTGCACCATGATCAGATAATATGCATGGGATAATTTCAATTCCTTTGCATTTACTTACGCATGTTCTATGGACTAATATATGGTCTATTTTAGAGCACGTCCCATGTGCAACTGAGAAAAATGTGTACTCTGATTTTATTGGGTGGCACACTCTGTAAACATGTACTAAGTCCATTTGTTCACAGGCTTGATTCAGTTCTGTTATCTCTTGGCCCACTTTTCGTCTAGTTGATATGTCTCTTTGTGACAATGGGGTATTAAGGTCCCCTGTTACAATCGTGTTACTGTGTATTTGGTTTTTCATATCTATTAGTATTTGTCTTATATAGTTGGGTGCTCCTATATTTGTTAGCTCTTTCTCTTGAATTTTTCCCTAACAAGCATGTAGTGACCTTCTTTATCTCTTTTGATCATTTTTTATTTGAAGTGTACACTATCTGCAAACAGAATAGCTACCCCTACTTTTTTCTGGGTTCCTGTCACATGGACTATTCTTTTCCATCCTTTGACTTTTAGTCTATGAGTTTCCTTTTGAGTCACATGTCTTTCTTGTATACAGCATATTGTTGGATCCTGTTTCTTGATCCATTGTGTCAACCTGTTTGTTTAATAGGTGAATTGAGGCCATTAACATTGATGGATATAACTGATACATACTGGCTCAACTTTGTCATGTTGTTTTCCTACTGTTGGTTTTCTGCTTTTCCCATTTGTTTAATTACTTGCCCTGTCTGGTACTTTTTTTCTGTTGTTGTTCTGGGAATTGTAGTCATTTTTATCTTTCTCTAGTATATCTTTCAGTACTCTTTCTAGGGTTGGTTTGGTGGACATGAATTTCTTCAGTTGTTCTTTGGCATGGAAGTGTCTTATTTCTCCAGTAATTTTCAAAGAAAATTTTGTAGGGTACATCAATCTGGGCTGAAAGTTATTTTCTTTCAGGGCTTGAAACACCTCACTCCAAGCTTGTCTTGATTTGAGGGTTTGTGTTGAGAAGTCTACCATGATTCTAATACACTTTTCTTAGTAGGTGAGTTGTGTCTTTTCTCTAGTAGCTTTTAGTTTTCTGTTTTTATGCTGAACTTCTGGGGTCTTAATTATTGTATGTCTGGGTGTAGATTTATTTTGGTTATGACTGGTGTTCTATATGCCTCACTTATCTGTATATCAGATTCTTTCCTCATGTTTGAGAAATTTTCTGCTTTTATTTCTGTGAATAGTTTTCCTATGTCACTTACATTGACCCCTGTGTCTTCACTGATGCTTATTAGCCTTACTTGTTTCTCTTTGCATCATCTTGAAGCTGTTGAATTGTTATTTCATGCTGCCTTGTTATTTTTAAAAGTTCTTTCCTTTCATGATCACTAGCAGTGATCCTCTCCTCAAGTTCCAAAATTCTATCCTCAGCTTCATTAAAATGGTTTCACCAGCTTTCAATAGAATTTCTTATTTCTTGGAAAACACTTTGAAATTGTTTCATGCATTCTACTTCTTTTCTATATTGTTCATTCAAGTTTTCCATCATTTCCCCATGCTCCTGTACTTTTTTATCCATGTCTTCTCTGGCTATGCTGAGCAACTCCTTTATTAAGGTTGTCATTTCTTTCTTTACATGAGAGATCATTTCTAATCTGATTTCCTCGATAGCCTCATGGATTTTGTTTTTATTCCACTTGCTATCTTTTCAGAAATTTCAGGTTTATGACTTGTAATGTCTCCTATGTCGATGTCTCCTGTACTTTTTCCTGATGGACTGGATGTTTGAGTTTGCATTTTGCTTTTCCTTTTTGTCATTTTCACCTCTTGGCTTAATATTTGATCTTTCTATCCCAATCTCAACCATCTGTCTTGTGTGTCTTAGGTTCCTATTGTGTGGTTGATGTTTGTCCAATTGCTGGGTCCCACAATGAAGGGGAGGGCCAGTCACCTGAATTCCTCCTGCAAGGCCTGTTGGGTGAGTCCTATATTCTTCCTGGGCTGACTATCCTAGGAGTATTGATGTAAGTCAACACTTAGTTTCTACCATTATGAAGGCTGATTCAGGCTGTTCCAGGCTGCCAGATATACCTGGGTATAGTGTTAGCCTCAGCTGGGACTCTACTGTGTCACTGAGTGGCTAATAAGTCCTTTTGATTTCCTCTGAGTTGGGGGGTGCCTTGTCAGCACTCTCCTCAACCCACCTGGTATTCTCTGTATGGAGGAAGGACTCACCCACACCCTTGCCAGGTTTGCCAAGGTCCTACAGCTGGGGCAGAAGTTCACTACTGCTCCTGTTAACCCATTAAGGTCCTCTATTTAAGGGGGAAATTCGCTGCACTGTCGTAAGCCCACTGAGGTCTTCTGTGTGGGTAAGGCATTGCTGAGGTTCCCATTAGCTCAGCAAGGTTCTGCAGATGGTGGAAGGGTTTGCTGATTGTCCATGGGCTGTAGCAGTCTTTTGGGTGAGGAGGAAGGTTGACCTAGATCCTGGCACTGTCCTACTTCTATGGGGCTAGGAGGAGGCTCAACCCATGATCCCATGCCTGCCCTAGTTCTGGCGGGTGAGGAGGAGGGGCACCCGATGATCCCACGGCTGCCCTAGGTCCAGGGGGTGAGGAAGAGGGGCAGCCAAAGCTCCAACAGCTGCCCCAGCACCAGGGGTGGGGAGGGGCAGCCGATGATCCTGCTGCTACCCTAGCTCCGGGGCATGAGGAGGAGGGGCAATTAACAATTCTGGTTGTCCCAGGTCCATGTGTTAGGAGGAGGTGCAACCGATGGTCCTGCAAGTATCCCAGGTCCTGGAGGTGAGGAGGAGCAGCTCGATATCATTTCTTGATCCATTCTGCCAGTCTGTTTCTTTTGATTTGTGAATTGAGGTCATTTACACTGATGGTAATAACTGATATGTATTGTCTTGTCTTTGTCATTTTTACTTTCCTACTCTTGGTTCCTTACTTTTCCCCTTCATTTAGTTGCTTGCCCTCCTTGGTGGTTTCTTTCCATTGTTGTTATTGGAATTGTGGTTGCTTCTGTCTCTGTCTGGAATACTTTTCAGTACACTTTGTAATTTTGGTTTGGTGGTCATCAATTTCTTTAGTCATTCTTTGTTGTGGAAGTAACTTATTTCTCCATTAATTTTGAAAGATATTTTTGCCAAATACATTAGTCTGTGTTGGAAGTTGTTTTCTTTTAGGACTTAAAATACTTCACTCCAACCACTTCTTGCCTTGATAGTTTGCTTTGAGAAATCTGACATGCTTCTGATGGTCTTTCCTTTATGGATCATTTGTTTATTTCTCTACCAGCTTTTAATATTCTGTTCTTGTGCTGAATTTCTGGGATCTTGATGATTATATGTCTAGCTGTGGATTTATTCTGCTTATGGCTAATTGGGTTTTATGTGCCTCACTTAACTGTATGTCCGGTTCTGCTATGACTTCTGCAAATAGTGTTTTTAGTCATTTGTGTAGACTCTTGCCTTTTCATTCACACCAGTTATTCTTATATTATTTTTCTTTGCATTGACTTGTAGCTGTTGAATTGTTGTTTCCTGGTATTTCATTATTTTCAAGAATTCTTTCCTTTCAAGGTCACTAGCTGTGTTCTTGTCTTCAAGGTCTGAAAGTCTGTCTTCAGATTCATTCAAGCAGTTTTCTCAACTTTCAGTGGAATTTTTGATTTCCTGGATGACTGCTTTAGTCCATTTCATGCATTCTATTTCTTTCCTGTATTGATCATTCACTATTTCCATCCTTTTCCTATCATCATCTATTTGCTTATCTATATCTGCTCTAGATTTGATGACCATTTTCTTTTAAAATGCAGACATTTCTATTTAACATGAGAGGTTATTTCTGTTCTGTTTTCCTCAACGCCCTTATGGATTTCTTTCTTTATTTCAGTGCTATCATTTCATAAATTTCATGTGTGTCTCCCATTTTCTTCTATGTCATTATCTTCTGTACTTGTTCTGGTTGGGCTGGAAGTCTGAGATTGCATTTTGCTTCTTTGTGCTGTCATTTTCTATTTGAAAAAAGCTTGTTTTCTATCCAGGCATGGTGGTGCATGCCTGTAATCCCAGCACTTGGGAGTCTGTGGCAGGAGGATCATTGTGAGTTCGAGACCAGCTTGGGCTACAAAGTGAGTTCAAGGCCAACCTAAACTGCATAGTGAGACCCTGTCTCAAAAAATAGGGCTGGGGGTTTAGCTCAGTGGCTTAAGCACCTGACTGGCAGGTGCAAGTTTGTGAGTTCAAACCCTGGTACCCCCAAAAAATTGTTTTCTGTGCTGATCCTTGTGATTTTTTTTTGTGGTAGATAGCTTTATTACTAGTATCAAAGCCTCTCTAGGAAAAGTCTATTCTTCAGGGATGTCTTCTGTCAAGTTCTGGATTATTCCTGAGCTGGTTGCTGGTCCTGCAAAGGCCTCAGTTAGCTGTAGGCTTGTATGACTGTTGTTATTTCAGAATTTTCACACCATTAGTCTCCCCTGTTCATCCACTGCTCTTTAGTTAGGAATGTGTCAACTAGTGTATCAGTGGTATTACTTCTACTCCCTGGGTCTTTCCAAACTGTTCACTTCAGTCCTGCAGTAGGGAGTGGAGTGGTTGCCCTACTCAGGTATCATTCACCTGGGTTCCCATGATGGTGAGCAACAGTGGGAGTTACTGCTACTTCAAGTATCCTTCACCTCGGTTCCAGCAATGACCAACAGCAATGGGAGGGACCACCACATCAGGGACACTTCACCTGGGTTTCTGCAGTGCTCAGTGGTGATGTGGGTGGCTGCTGCCTCAGGTGTTCCTCACCCGGTGTTTTATTATTTAGATATTTAATCCATTTTGATTTTAGTTTAGTGCATGCTGATAGACATGGTTCTAGTGTTAGTCTTCTGCATGTGGAGAGCCACTTTTTCCATCACCATTTTTAAAGAGTCTATCATTCTTCCAGTGAACATGTTTGGCCCCTAGGTCAAAGATAAGGTTTTTGAGCATGTTTATACTTGGATCTGCATCTTCTAGTCTGTTCCACTGATCTTTAGGTCTTTTTTAAAAATTTCTTGTTGTTGTTGTTGTTGTTGCCAGTACCATGCTGGTTTTATCATAGTAACATTGTAGTATACTTACTTTATTATTATTATTATTATTTAAGAGAAAAAAGACACATATAAGAAAGACAAAAAGCAAAAGAGACAAACAAACAACTACAGTGAATGCACAACAGTAACATTACAGGTTAACAAAACAGGATGATAGAAACTTGACAATGGTTGCAATACTGCCTATTGTTATTTTCAAAACAGTTGTTTACTTTAACAGATCTGGACATGTGAAATTGATCTAATCATGAGTATTAACTGCTCTTTCTCAATAACTAATACATTCAGCAGCATCTTCATTTTAGTTATCTTACATATACATATATACAGACTTATATCTTTTCCTTTTCCCATCCCTCTTTCCCCCTTTTCTCTTCCCAATTACTTTTGATCTTTGAGTTGCTATTTACCCCTACATAGTATTTATTAGAGTATTTATTAGAGATTTTGGATCATATTTTTTTCAGTTTCTTACACTAGGGAGACAATTCGGTATTTACACATGTGGGTTTGATTTATCTCACTTATGAGTATGGTCTCAAGTCGTGTCCATTTACTTATAAAACTCTCAATGCAATCTTTCTTAATAGCTGAGTAGTACTCCATTGCATAAAAATACTACATCTGCTTTATCCAGTCTTTGATTGATGTGCACCAGGGTTGTTTCCAATATCTGGCTATTACAAATTGTGTTGCTATAAACATGGGTGCACAGATATCACTGTGGTATGATGTTTTCAATTCTTCTGGGAAAATGCCAAGAAGTGGGATAGGTGGGTTGAATGGGATCTCTAATCCTAGTTTCTTGAGGAATGTCCACACTGACTTCCACAGTGCTTGCACCAGTCCACACTCCCACCAACAGTGGAGAAGCGTCCCTTTTTGCCCACAGCCCCTCCAGCATTTGTTGTTGCTTGATTTTTTAATCTTGGCCATTCTTTCTGGAGTGAGATGGAATCTCAGTCTTGTTTTCATTAGCATTTCCAGAATGACCATTGACATTAAACATTTTTTCATATATTTATTTGCCATTTGTATTTCTTTCTCTGAGAAGTGTGTATTCATCTCAGATGCCCATTTTTGGATTGGATCCTTGAATTTTAGGGGCCTGATTTCTTTTAATTCTTTATAAGTTTTAGATAGGAGTCCTTTGTTGGATGGACAATTGGCTAAGATATTTTCCCAGTTCGTGGGTTTTCTTTTTACTCTGTTGGAGATTTCCTCTGGCATGCAAAAACTTTTTAGTAAGATGAGATCCCAGTTGTTGATTCTGGGAAGTGTATCCCAGGCAATTTGATTTTGGTTCATGAAATCTCTGCCTACTCCTATGTCATCAAGATTTTTACCTACTCTTCCTAGTAAGTTTAGTGTCTCTGTTCTTATATTCAGATCTTTGATCCATTTTGACTTTATTTTAGTGCATGGTGATAGGCATGGATCTCGTTTTAGTTTATGGCATATACAAAACCAGTTTTTCTGGCACCATTTGTTAAAGAGGCTATCTTTCTTCCAATGTACATGTTTGGCCCCTTTGTCAAAGATGAGGTGGCTGAGTTTGTAGTTGTGGCTGTGTCTTCTTTTTTTTTTTTTTTTTTTTTT
>RJWM01028192.1:0-25902 GCA_004363535.1 Dasyprocta punctata | reverse complement strand
GGTCCGTGCGCAGCAAGGAAGGGCGGCCTCCCAGGGCGTGCAGGTGGAGTCTCCTCCTTTACTGGGTGGGGGCGAAGGCCTCCCGGTCCCAGGGAGCTGTGCTGGGCACCGCGCGGGACGCGGACCCGACCCTGGTTCTGTCCGCAAGCTCGGCCCAACAGCTATGCCTGCGGGGCAGGCCCGGGCAGGTCCTAGGCCTCGAGAATTTTCTTTAAAAAGTAAGAAATCAATACTAGTTAATATATTACATATTGTAATCTTAGAAGTGGCTGTTCAAGTTATGAAATCTAGACATAAAAAAATCAAACAATCAAGCAATGACAACCCAAACTATTCTTTCTAATGAACTAACAGAGAATTACTTTAGTTATCTATTTTTCATACTTATACATACATGCAATTACATGTATTTTAAACACTTTCTTTCTCTTTCTTTATTACAATATCTATTATACATTTTGGATCTTATTACTCTTTCAGTTTTTTAAAATCATTATTTATTTTTTACACTAGTGAGACAATACGATATTTACAAATGTGAGTCTGATTTATTTCACTAATGAGTATTGTCTCAAGTTGCCTCCATTTACCTATAAAAACCTCAGGATCATCCTTTTTTATAGTTGAGCAATATTCCATTGTAGAAAAATACCACATCTTTTTCATCCATTCTGCGATGGATGAGTATTGTGGTTGTCTCCAGGATTTAGCTATTACAAATTGTGCTATCATAAACATGGGTGCACATATATCCCTACAACATGATACTCAGTCTTTCTGGGAAAATACTCAGAAGGGAATAGTTTGGTCGAAAGGGATTTCCAATCCTAGCTGTTTGAGAAATCTCCATATTGATTTCCACAGTGGTCGCACCAGTCTACACTCCCAACAACAACCATTCTGTTAACCTGTTTCTTTTAATTGGGAGACAGTAGCCCATAATTTGAAAATAATCTTACTAATCTAAAAAGTAAGTTGGAAGCCTTCTTACTCTTTGCTGTTCTCTGCAAGGAATTTTGCAATATCAGTATTGTTTTTTAATTCAATGCTTCATAGAATATTCACCCCTAAAGTCATCTAAACTAAGACCATATTTTGTTATTTATATAGCCTACCTGAAGGGACTCTGCTTTCCATGCTGTTCATAGTTTCTCTTTCTCTTTTTTCACTTTCATAAGTAAGCTAAGTTATTAATTTTCTTCCCTAAGAATCAATGTTTGTATTTCTTTACCTTTTAAAAATATTTGTTTTCTATATAATTGACTTTGGTTATTGTACTTACTTCTCTTTCATTTTCTTTGGTTCAGTGCACTCTTCTATCTTATAGCTAAGCTCTTGAGATGTTTATTTAGTGCTTTAGTTGTTGTTTTTATCTTTTTTTGATACTTTAAAAAATAATTTTCCTTTTGTGATGACTTTAGTCACATCTTGCAAGTGTAGTTGTATAATATTTTCATTATGATTCAGTTGAAAACTTTTCATTGCTAGTTGTGAAAAAAATTTTGTTACTTTTTTGAAAGAAATTACACGACCTACATTTCAAATATTAAGGAATACTTTTCCATCGTGTCCATTTATAAGGAGAATAATTCTGTCTGGTTGTTTGTCTCTGTCTTCTCAGAATTTCACACAGTTCTTGCCACATGGTACGTGCACTCTCAATATTTACTTAATACATGTATAAAAAAAGACATTCAATAAATTTCCTAAAATTAAAATGTAATAGTTGCCGGGCGTGGTGGCGCACGCCTTTAATCCCAGCACTCGGGAGGCTGTGGTAGGCGGAGCGTTGTGAGTTCGAGGCCGGCTTGGGCTACAACGTGAGCGCAAGGCCGGCCTGAGCTACATAGTGCGACCCTGCCTCAAAAAACCAGGGCCGGGAATTTGGCTCAGTGCCTTAAGTGCCTGCCCTGGCAGGCGCGAGGTTGTGAGTTCAATCTCCAGTGCCGCAAAAAATAAATAAATAAATAAAAATAAAAAATGTAATAGTTAAAATTTGGGAAAAATAGTAGTATAATAGTATATCTAAAGAATGCTTAAGAGAAGCAGACCTTTGCCCTGCCAACACCTCCCCCCACCCTGGAGACCTCTGCAGCCTACAGATCAATGACAGCAGCACCTCCCTCTCCACATCCGTGTCTTCAACAGCCCAGAGGCCATCACCATCCTGTCCACCACCTGTAGAATCCTAGTGGGCTGGTGGAAGCCTCAGCAAGCCGTCACCCACAAGAGGACCTCAGTGAGCCTGAGACTGTGTGGTGAGTTTCTCCCTCAAGTAGAGGACGTCAGTGGCTCAGCAGGAGCAGCAATGAGTCCTCCCCTTTAGCTGTAGGAATTTGGAATCCAGGCAAAAGTGTTTGTGAGTCCTTCTTCCATACAGAAAACACAGGGTGTGTTGAGAAGAGGGCTGGCAAGGCTCCCTCAACCTGGAGAAACTGCAAAGGGCCTAGGAGACACCTTGTGACACAGTGGGGTCCCAGGTGAGGCACACAATATAGCCAGGTAAATCTGGCAGCATGGAACAGCCTAAAATCACAGTAACAATAGAAGCTAAGGGTTGGCTTACATCAATACTGCTAGGCTAGTCAGCCTAGGGAGAATATAAAACTCACCCAAAAGAACCTGCAGGAAGGATCCAGGTGACTGGCCCCTTCACTTCATTGAGGGACTTAGCAATTGGACAAAAATTACCCATACATTAGGACCCTAAGACACACACAACAGACACTAGAGAGTAGTGGGATCAAAAGACCAAAATATTAACCCAAGAGGTGAAAATAAGACAAAAAAGCAAAATACAATCTCAAACGTCCATTCCATCAGGAACAAGTATAGGGGACACTGAAATAGAGGACATTGAAAGTCACACACCTGAAATATCTGAAAAGATAGCAAGTGAAATAGAGAAACAAATCCATAAAGCTATAGAGGAAATCAGATTAGAAATAATCCCTCAGGTAAAGAAAGAAATGACAATCTTTATAAAGGAATTATTCGGGATAGCTAGAAAAGATATAGATTAAAAAAAAAAGTACAAGAGCATGGGAAAATGATGGAAACCTTGAATGAGCAAATTAGGAAGCAAATAGAATGCATGAAAAAAATTCAAGGAAATATCCAGGAAATACAAAGCTCCTTTGAAAGCTAGCAAAACCATTTAAATGAGGCTGAGGATAGACTTTCAGAACTTGAAGACAGTTAGTGATTCTGAAAGGAAAGAATTTGAAAAAATAACAAAGGAGCATGAAATAACAATTCAACAGCTTCAAGATGGTACAAAAAATCCAATATAAGACTGATAGGCATAAATGAAAATGCAGGAGTCAATGCAACTGACTTAAAAAAAACTATTTGCAGAAGTAATAGTGGAAAATTTCCCAAACATGGGGAAAGAATCAGATATGCAGATAAGTGAGGCATATAGAATGCCAAACAGTCATAACCCAAATAAATCTATACCTAGACATATAATAATTAAGATCTCAGACATACAGCATAAAAACAGAATACTAAAAGCTATTAGAGAAAAGACACAACTCACCTATCAAGAAAGCCTATTGGAATCATGGCAGACTTTTCAGCACAAACCCTCAAGGTAAGACAAGCTTGGAGTGAAGTATTCCAGGCTCTGAAAGAAAACGACTTCCAGCCCAGATTGATGTACCCTGCAAAACTTTCTTTCAAATTTCATGGAAAGGTAAGATATTTCCATGACAAAGAGCAACTGAAGAAATTCATGTCTACCAAACCAACCCTAGAGAGAATACTGAAAGACATAATTGAGAGAAACAAAAATGACTATAATTCCCAGAACAACAACAGAAAAAAATGACCAGGCAGGGCAAACAATTAGAGTGGGAAAATCAGGAAAACAACAACAGGAAAATAACATGACAAAGTTAAGTCAGTACGTGAGTTATATCCATCAATGTAAATGGCTTCAATTCACCAATTAAAAGAAACAGCCTGACAGAATGGATCAATAAACAGGATCCAACAATATGCTCTTATACAAGAAAAACATCTCACTCAAAAGAAAACTCATGGACTAAAAGTCAAAGAATGGAAAACAATATTCCATGTGACAGGATCCCAGAAAAAAGTGGGCATAGCTGTTCTGTTTGCAGACAGTGTAAACTTCAAGACAAAAATGATCAAAAGAGATAAAGAAGGTCATTATATACTTGCTGGGGGAAAATTCAAGAGGAAGAGCCAACAATCACAAATATGCACCAAATACAGTAGTACCCACCTATATAAGACAGATATTAGTGAACATGAAAAACCAAATATGCAGTAGCACAATCATAGCAAGGGACCTAAATACCCCATTGTCACATGGAGATAGACCAACTAGACAAAATGTTGGCAAAGAAATAACAGAACTGAATGAAACCTGTGAACAAATGGACTTAGTGGATGTTTACAAAGTGTTCCACTCAACACCACCAGAATACACATTTTTCTCAGGTGCACATGGCACATTCTCTAAAATAGACCATATATTACCCCACAGAACATGCTTAAGTAAACGCAAAGGGAGTGAAACTATCCCATGCTGATCATAGAGCATTGAAATTGGAAATTAACTGTAAAAGAAACTGCAAAGCCTACATAAACACCTGGAAATTAAATAACGACCTCTTGAACGACCAATGGGTTACAGATGAAATTAAAGAAGAAGTTAAATGATACCTAAAATTCAATGAAAATGCAGATACAACATATCAAAACTTGGGCGACTCAATGAAAGCAGTCCTAAGACAAAAATACATAGGAATAAACTGTCACATCAGGAATACAGAAAGAGCACAAGTAAATAACCTAATGCTACATCTCAAGCTTCTAGAAAAAGAAGAGCAAGTCAAACCCAAAGCTCATAGAAGAGAGGAAATTATTAAGATCAGAGCAGAAATTAATGCGATTGAGACTAAGAAAACAGTACAAAGAATTAATGAATCAAAGAGCTGGTCCTTTGAGAGAATAAAGAAAATTGATAAACCTCTAGCCAACCTTATCAAGAAACAGAAAGAGAAAACTCTAATTCATGCAATAAGGAATGAAAAGGCAGAAATTACTACAAATCTCATGGAAATTCAAAAGATCATCACTACCTATTTTGAAAATCTTTACACACATAGGGTGGAAAACACAGAGGAAATGGACAAATTCTTAGAAACATATCAACTATCAAAGCTGAGTCAAGAAGATATAACAATGTTGAATAACCCAGCATCAGCTACTGAAATTGAAAGCATGATTAAAAACTTACCAACAAAGAAAAGTACAGGTCCTGATGGATTCACAACTGAATTCTATGTGAAATTTAGAGAAGATTTAATGCCAACACTACTCTAAATCTTCACTGAAATTGAAAGGGAAGCAATCCTCCCTAACTCATTCCTGGAGGCAAGTATTACTTTGATACCAAGGCCAGAGAAAGATCCAGCCAAAAAGGAGAACTACAGGACAATTTTCCTAATAAACATTGATGCAATAAAATACTGGCAAATAGAAAGCAGCAAATCATCAAGAAGATTATACATCATGACCAAGTGGGATTTATTCCAGAAATGCAGGGATGGTTTAACATATGGAAATCAATAAATGTAATATACCACACCAATACTGCCAAAGACAAAAATCACATGATCATCTCAATAGATGCAGAAAAAGCTTTTAATAAAGTCCAACACTTGTTCATGATAAAAAACTTTACTGAAAATTGGAATAGCTGGTCTCTACCTCAATCTGATAAAAGCCATCAATGCAAATCAACAACCAACATTATAGAAAATGGACAAAAGCTGAAAGCTTTCACTTTAAAATCAGGAACAAGACAAGGATGTCCACTATCACTACTCCTATTCAATATAGTTCTGGAAACATTAGCCAGAGCAATCAGACAAGAGAGAGAAACAAAAGGAATAAGGACAGGAAAGGAAGAAGTTAAATTATTACTATTTGCAGACGACACGATACTCTACATAGAAGACCCTAAATGCTCCATTAGAAGGCTACTAGAGTTAATAAACAAATTCAACGGTGTAGCTGGATACAAAGTCAACACTCAAAAATCAGTAGCATTCCTGTACACAAACAACAAACTCACTGAGAGAGAAATTATGGAAACAACACCTTTCACAACAGCATCCAAAAAAATGAAACACTTAGGAATCAACCTAACAAAGAAAGTAAAAGATCTATATGCTGAAAACTATAGTACTCTAAAAAAGGAGACTGAAGAGGATGCTATAAAATGGAAAGATATCCCTTGCTCTTGGTTAGGGAGAACCAACATTGTAAAAATGGCCATACTCCCAAAACTGTTATGCAGATTTAATGCAATCCCAATCAAAATACCATTAACGTTCCTTACAGATCTAGAGAAAAAACCTGTAAAATTCATTTGGAACCGGAAGAGACCTAAAATAGCAAAGGCAATTCTAGGCCACAAAAGCAAGGCAGGAGGCACCAAAATTCCTGACTTGAAATTATACTACAAAGCTACAGTGATAAAATCAGCATGGTACTGGCAAAAAAAAAAATAGACCTGAGGATCAAAGAAACAGATTAGAAGATGCAGATGAAACTATGAAGGCAGTCAGTCACCTTATGTTTGACAAAGGGGCTAAACACATTCACTGGAAGAAAGATAGCCTCTTTAATGAGTGGTGCTGGAAAAATTGGCTTTCACCATGCCGAAGAATGAACCTAGAACCATGTCTATCACCACACACTAAACAAAAGTCAAAATGGGTCAAAGATCTAAATATTAGAAGAGAAGCACCAAATTTACTGGAAGACAACATAGGCAAGAACGTTGGAGACGTAGAGGTAGGCAAAGAGTTAATGAATGAAATGCGAACTGCACGGGAAGTGCTTCAGAAAATCAGCAACTCGGTTCTCATTTTATTAAAAAGCTTTTGTACTTCAAAAGAAGTTACCATAAAGTGAAAAGAAAGCCCACAGACTTTGAAAGAATTCTAGCCAATTGTCCCTCACACTAAGGACTCATATGCAGAACATATAAAGAATTGAAAGACATCAGGCTCCCCAAATTCTAAGACCCAATCCAAAAATGGTCATCTGAAATGAACACACACACTTCTTGGATGAAGAAATACAAATGGCAAATAAATATACGAAGAAATGCTCAACATCACTGGTCTGGTCATTTGAGAAATGCAAATTAAAATAACATTGAGATTCCATTCCACTCCAGAAAGAATGGTTGCCATCAAGAAATTAACTGATAACAAATGTTGGCGGGGCTGTAGGGACAATGGAACCCTTCTCCACTGTTGTTGGAAATGTAGACTGTTGTGACCATTGTGGAAATCAGTATGGAGTTCCCTCAGAAAACTAGGATTAGAAATCCCTTTCAATCAAACTATTCCCCTTCTGGGTATTTTCCCAGAAAGTTTGAAAGTATCATGTCACAGTGATATGTGTTATAACAATATGTAATGTATTGACTAGTGTTGATTTCTTGCCTTTTTTTTTTATTCTGTATTGCTTCTACATTTTTTTCTGTTTTGCTTTTTTAAAAGAAAAAGAAAGAAAGAAAGAAAGAAAGAGAAAGAAAGAGAGAAGGCAAGAACTCTTAAGATGAAAGATTAATAGAATTTTGGGCAAATTGTGAGCAAGATGTGTAAAAGAATTATAAGTTTCCCTGATTACATTGCCAAAAAATGCATGAGGCCAAAGAAAGTATACCATCTTTAAATAATATGGACTTTCTAGGACTTTGTTTTTTCTTTTGCTGAAATGCCTATTTCTTACATGAGGATATATTTATTTGCTATATATAATGTTTTGCATTTTATAGAAATTCATAAGAGAAAGGGAGATGCATTACTGTATAAAACTGATGCAATCTGTGACCTCATAATCCTCATAAGAACAATAAAAGATAAATAAACCTTTGCTTAAGATCCCAACCCAAAATCTTCTCAGTGATATTAGGACATGAATAGACATTTGAAAGTAACAACTTTTATGGCTTTTGTGTGCTTATAAAGATAAAACAATCTCAATGTAAAAAAATCAAATGACACTTTTTTTAAAACAGGAAGTTATAAGCACCCAGATCAGATGATGCTGGATATGTCCAACACTAATTGTGCTCTTTTTCTTCTGGAAACTTTAAAGAAACTGTCACCAACATCTTATTTGCTATGGACCCTGGCTTGTAAAGGCTAAGTTTGAGTTTATGTTTAAGCTTTTTAACTACTTCTTTGGTCTGCAAATTTTTGCCATATTTAAACAAACAATTTTCCAAGGAGCCCTGCCATGTGTAGGTTTTAAACAAGCTGTTTCAGTCTAGTAAAGACAATAGCAGCACTGCAGTAGTGAGAGAGCGCATATGACAAAATCTGCTTCTAGGAATAGATGTCACAACAAGTACTTAGTCAACAATCAAATAGTTGGCTTAGGTTTCTTCTTTTTGGTCATAGGACTTCAAAAAGCATTTTCTTTAGAAAAACTCTCGCATTCAAAATGTAATAACAATAAAATAGAATCTTTGACATTGTTGAGAACTATTATTTTGCTAATTCAATGTTTTTGTTTTCCATCAAAATCTAGATACAGTTCAACAGGATTTTTTTCCCTCTCTGCATTCCCCCCTTATTTATTTTTGTAGTATATTATATAATTTGAAAAGTGGCTAACCAAGACATATCTTTCAGAGCCCTGCCATTTCAATCTCAGTCTAGGAAAATGTAAGTTTAGTGGACTGTATTATATAATAATTGATATCATTATATTCCTACTCCTAGGCAGTAACATACCCAGAAAATGCAATAGGAGGGCAATAACCCATTATGTGTAGATACCAACTATGCTTGTGAACAACCATGGCAATCACACTCTGCACAGTGAGGAGAAGCAGGGCTGGAGCTTGCAAAGGCTATGAGGCATGTGCTTTCAGTGCAAAAATGAAGAGATTGCTGAAGACTCTATGAGAAAAACAAGTAATTTAATGCACTATCAAATTAAAGTTAATGCAAAAATATCCAGGGCGAACCAACAGAAACATTTGCAGTAAGGACAAAATCAGTATTACATATTTTATTTCTTTAAAGGGTTACTACTTCACGTAATATATTTGTAGCTCTTATATGTAATATGACTTTGCCCAGTACAGCATCCTGACTTTATTTTTTGAATTTCTTAGTCTTTGCACCCAAAGAAATTGCCTCATTACACTTGCTCTACTCCTGGCCCTACAGTGAAGAGTTTCATTTGTCACTATAGAAAAAAGTACAGGTTTTCGGGGAAATTCAAATTGCAGAGTTGCTTCTGTTTTATTTAAGGAAAGGCATGAGGTTTATATGGTAGATCTCAAGCTCTGACTGGAAATTATGACTTGAGATATTCATTTCCTTATTCAATATGGGTAAGAGAGGATATGAGAATCTGTACTTTAGAAAAAGTACCAATTAATTCTGCTGCAGGTGGTCTGAGAATGATGCTTAGAGCAAGGTTAAGCTAGACTCTAATAACTGTTTTCAGCTGTGTGTTTCTCTTCTGGCAGTAAACAGGGTAGGTAAGTGTAGCTGTTTGGTACAAAATGGCTAGAGACTGTGGTTGTATTCAAAATAATGCCAAAAAAATAATATTGGCATTTTTAGGATTAAAAATTTTTAAAGCACTTCAAGTTTTTAGGGAACTTGCATAGCTATGTAATTTTAAATTGTGCTGTTTAGAAATTTAAATTGGAATCTATTTGGTATACCAAATATGACAATTATTGGATCTTGTAAATAGTTGATTTGTTTATTTACTTTGTTGTGATTTACTGTATCAGCTATTCTGTTTGTAAAATTAATACCCAAATTAAGACTATGTTACATACAATTAAATAATTTAAATGCTTATAAATTCTTACAACTCAGTGTGTTGATATTTTACTAAAATCTCACAAAGAGGTAATGTAGTTTTCTAGTTTCTACCCCTTTTCAAAGTGTATCAACTTACTAGTGTTTAGGATAACCATACTGCAGGAACTATAAAATAGAAATCATTTGTACTTCTTATTGAAAGATGTATTACTAGGCCTACTTCAATATGTAATGGATTTAAATTATCCGTACCTAGAAACTGATACTCTGTATTTCAAACCATCATCCCCTTAAAATTCTGCTATATCCTAAACGTTGAGCACATGCAATTGTTTATCTATCTGTTAATCTTTGTTGCATAAATGGTTTGTTTGAATTTAATATAAGAATTTGGAAGATGATCTAATCTTCCAAGGCTCTGCTTACTTTCCTATTAACCTCCAACTGCAGAAGAACATATGACTGCTCATCTGAATTTCATAACTAGCAAAGCAATGGAACAAGCACAACTGATAACAAGAGTCACAACTGAGCAAAAGTAGAAATTGGAATTTCACTCTGAAGCTTTCTCTGGAGATTTTGTATCACCTGTTATACTTTGACAGCCATACGCATGCCACTGTTAAATACACAGCAGCTGTCTTGGAAATGAACCTTACAGGGGCACAGAAAGGACACAGTTTTAATCTGATAGTGTGAGCATAATTTATGTATTCCTGAGACTAATAATAGTTAAATTCTGGCCAGTCTTTACCAGTGTAACACAACAGTATGTACTTTTGAACACTTGCACCTTGATCCATAACTATGGCTGAGTGATCATCTAAAACAAGCATCATCTTCCTAATTAGGAATTCTAGTTGCCGGTCTGCATGAGACATTAACCTATAAGTCTTGGGAACTAGAATCATTCCAGTTTTGTCATTAATTTCTGAATATCATTGATATTACATAGCACTGTAAAGAGCATTTAAAGGGAATTCAGAAAATGTCCATGTTGAATTTCAAACAAGGCAGCTTTAAGAGTAATTGGGAACTCTAACCTCAAGATGAGACTTGTCTTTTAAAAGACATACTTAGCTTTCCAAAAAAATAGAGTCTGACTTAAGAAAAAAACTAGAAAGAAAAACCTCCACGTTCTGTATTTCAACCACTATCAATTCACAGATACTCTTATTTGTTCTGAACAGTTTCTGTGTTACAATTTCCCGTACTTGGGATTTTGTAAATTGTATCACACCATGTAATGTTACATGTCTCTCTCTCTTTCTCTCTCGTATCTCATATCAGTGAGATAAAGAGATTCAATTAAAATCAGAAAATTTGGAGACATTATTTTCTAGGTAACATTATACTTTTTATTCAAGAGATATGTAATATTTGCTTTTCTTTGGGTAAGTCAGTAATTAATAATTTTGACTATACCTACTAATTGATTTGGGGTTGTAGAATCATAGGGATCCAACTCTTTCTGTCCATCTTAACTTATCAACTAAAAATACTACTATGAAAGGAAACTTTCTCTCATTGACTGTTTGGTTATCTGGAGTTACAGCTCATGTAGAAATACCTGGTAAATGTCTGAGTATTTTCCTTTGTGTAAGGTAATGGGTTGCTTTCTTTTCATCATCCAAATGTCATTGATGTGCTATTTTTGCTTATTTGAATTTTGAGTTTAATATCTCTATGAGACATTCATTTAAATATTTTAATAAACTTTGATCCATTGTGCTTGTTTTGCTTATTATACACCAATTTGTTGTCTTTGGATACTGGGAGCCCATTTACATTGATTTTCTAATGTTTCCTGATGAATCTGTTATAATTTGTCAATTTCCTTCTTCTGTAAGCTTTTCTTTTATGAGTTTCATCAAACAGTCACATGATGAGTAGGCTGATAAATATATCATTATAGGTAGTTCATGATTTTCTCATTCCAGAGCATTCTCTAGTGGTAATACTTTCATTCTGTCTTCCCTTCCTCATTTATTAGTTGAAGAAATGCAGTCTCCCATCAACTCTTTGGGATTTTGATGCAAATATTTTGCTGGACTGGAGGGATAAATAATTTTTAAAATACGATTTTATTTAATTGATTTTTCAGAATATTGTTTTATTCTTAAGAAAAGGCCCCACAGGTTAACTGTGGAAGTTTTACCTTAATTCTTCTTCTTAATATTTGACCTTAATTCTTCTTTTTAACTACGTCTACAATTTATGCCATACTTCCAGCTCCTTTTACTAGATACAGAGTGTTTTTCAAGACACAAAAACCAGTGTCTTGGCTTTGGGTTCAGTTGTGGCACTTTGGTTAAATGCATGTTGGAGGCTGTGCAGCAGTAAGAGGCTTGAAACATACTTGCAGGTTGGACTTTCTATTTTACGATGCTGTCATTGCTGTGAAATGAGCATGACACATCAATCTGTTGCTGGTCTCAGGAGGATGATAGAAATGTGGTCTTCGTTTCATGGCTACTTAATGTCAAGCATAGGCAAACTCATGCTAAATTGTCCTTACCTCCAGGAAAATCACAGACCTCTGAGAAGAAAATCCATTAATTTTTGCTTAAGCCTGTAAGTTTTGAATAGCTTATTTCATGAGATTATTTAGAATGAAGTCTCATCAATGAGGATTTTGTATTATTATAAACTGATGCATTTTAAGAAGTTTTCTATGTTTTTATTCGTTGGTTTTATTATTAGAATATTTTCTAATATCTCATTTTTATTCAATAAGAATCTCTTCAAATTGCTCCCTAATTCTCTTTGTTCTAGGTTTAATAGTGTTGGATAACTTTATTGATTTCTCTTTTAACTAGATCTTACAGGTTTGATTTTACATTCCTTGTCCTACACCTGGAGTTTTCCTCTCTCTGGGAAACCTGGCTTCCTTTTAGTGGGGAAAGTTACTTAAATACTACCATTTTGATTTTATAATTTTGCAAAATATTTGCGTTGTTCTAAATCAAATTTATGACATACAGTATTTTCCTTGAAGTCTGGTTTTTATCTTTGATCCTCTAATCAGTTTCCTACTCTAAGATAATTTTTATTGTTTCCAATCTATCTTTTGATTTATTCTTCACTTGGAATATATGATTATGTATCTTTATTACATATAATTTTAATACTTTATTCACTTCATTTAATAAAGGGGCACAATTTGTACATGATTTTTTCCATGTTAATTTGCCTTTTACTTAACAATATACTGTGGAGACTGCCATACAACCATATGTAAATATATTTCCTGTTTCTTCAATGACTTTAAAGTACACTAATGTGCAGATGAGTCATAATTAATTCAACAAGTCTTTGGTTTATATTTGGGTTATTATCAGTCTTACTGTTAAAATAGTGTTGCAGTAAATGTTTTTATGAAAAGATCTTTCGTATCTTTGACATTTTTAGAAAGTAAAACAAAAAGTTATTTCAGTGGTTCAGAGGTTAGATGCACAAATAATTTCTAAATATTGATAGATTCCTTCTTTAAAGTACTAGCTTTCCATTCCCATATGGTTTACCCATTGTCAAATCACAGAAGTAGAGTAAGGAAATAAGAGGTACACATTTTAAAGAAAGGAAAAGTTCATAAAAATAAATGCAGGACTATTTAGATGGCATCTGTTTGGTATAATCAGTATTTAAATTTCAAAAACTGAGGATATTTCACCTTTATAATACACAGAGTATTCTATTTAATTCACAGAACTAACAAGTTACTTTAAATGAACTTGATTCAAAACATATGTTGTTTCCCTGCAATAATATTGCTATATTTTGTGGCAAATTGACAACATTCTTAAGCTCATAGAAGTATGGAAAGGAGTCTCTTCTCAAAAAGATTTAAGATATTTATCATTTCTATATGGTAAAAACATCTGAAATCTTTTATGCTAGTGTTTTGAGAAGGACATTGCAATATTTTTTACTATAGGCATTCTGTGCAGTAGCACATCAAAACTTCTAACTCCTGTTAATTGTAATATTTTGTATATCATTTTGGCCTGATTTAAACATTGCATATTATATGTATTATAACATCACATGCTACTCATACATACGTATCATTTTATATCAGTTAAAATAAATTTAATTGAAAATTAGATAAAACTAAACAAAATTAAAAAATGAGTTAATGTAAGGCGAAAAATACCATATACTTATATGTAAAAGTTAAAATATAAATCCTAGAAGAAAACAATGGAAAAAAAATCTATCAAAATTTGTTCTAGCAAAGATCTCCCAGAAAACCATGGACTGAATTTTCTGAAACCATGATCCAAAATAAATCTCTCCTTCAAGTTTTGGGTGTCAAATATATTTTTCCAAATCTGAAAGTAATGCATAAAATTGGTATCAGGAGTAAACATTTTTCTTCTGCTGAACCTATATGGTTCAGAAATCCTTGGAACTGGTTTGCAGGAAGATTTAGAAAACTTTAAGGATGCTGAAAAGTGAAACCTTAAAATGCTCTAAGCAAAGATTTGTGGGAGATGCTAGGGGAAGTATGAGAGCTCAGAAGAGCGCAAGGCTGATATGAATGAAGACAGTGAAGGCCAGGTTTATGAGATTTCAGGTGAAAAGGGAGGCTCCAATTAAACTGGATGACAATTTATTTGAGCAAAGATTTATTTGAACAAAGAATTTTTCTATGTTTCCCATGTCCTACGACATTGTGTGAAACTGAATTAAAGATGAAGGACTAATTTATCTGGCAGAAGAAATTTCAAGGCAGCCTAAAGTTCAGACTACAGCATGCAGGCTGTTTTTAGCTACATTTACAGTGAGAATCAGAAACAATCAGGATAGCACAAAAATACGAAAATTTTGCAGGTTGGCAAGAAGGCAAATATATGTAAATTTGTGATGAAAGAGGATCTTGTTGCTAAAAGATTAGCATGAAAAATGGATATATCTGGAGCTCAGCATGTTGAGTAAAATAGGCCAGATACAGAAACACAAATATTGCATGTTCTCTCCCTAGTATGTGCACCCTAAAATAGATGATAAAAAAGTAAAAGGGAGGTTTATACTGTATAATTAAACAAAAAGAAGAGAAGAAAAGAGAGGAAGAGGGGGTGTAAGAGAGGTTAATACAGAGCATGAATATGACCAAAATGCATTATGGACATTGAAGGTCTTACCAGAAAAAATGAAATTATGGAGTTGGTGGGAGGAGAAGAATGATATGGGAGAAATAATTAAAGTATGATATGTGCACATAAAAATGTGTTAGCCAAAAATGTGTGGCAGAATCACAATCCCTAACAGGACAGGAGTCCCTGCCAAAAGCCCCTGAAAGGGTGATGTACGAAACACTGAGAGTAAAGCCAAGGGTGTAGATGTGAGGAATCTGGAAAAGGTATTGAGAAAAGTTGCAAACAGTGAAAAAGAGCAGCCAGACAGACAGGCCGTGTGGTTTGTAAATGTCATAGCCAAAGGGACAGGGATGCACAGGTCCTTTAGATCTCATACCTCACCATTGCATGACCCAGGTGCTGTACAAGGACCCACAAGGTTTAATATGTGCCCTCCTGGTGTCTCATCCTGCTTTGGCCTGCTTCCTTCCTGGTCCCCTATTTCTTCTTTGTCGAATGAGAGTGTTATCCTGTACCATTTCGTGTTGGAAGCATATGACCTTCTTTTATATTTTGCCAGAGTGTTATAGCTAAAAGTTTGCCTTGAATCTCAGAGGAGACTTTGGACTTGAAATTTTCAGCAATGCTGAAACTTCTAAGACTTTGGCAATGGTTAGAGATGGACTAAACACATTTTGTATAATGACATAGACCTGAGTCTGTTGGGGACAAAGGATGAAATGTTATAGTTTAGATCTAAACTGTACCCCCCAAATCTCATGTGTTCAAAATTGGGGTTTGGGGAGAGTGACTAGCTTATTGCAGTGCTGTAGTCCTCACTGATGTTTTTATATCCGAAGTTGCTATTAGGAGGTTGAGCTTAGTTGGAAGAGTCAGTTCACTCGAGGTGTGACCCTAAAGGTTTTATTCTTAGAGCCTCTCTTCTGCTTCCTGGCTGCCTCACAGGGAGGAGATATCTTCTGGGGTTCTCTTTCAGAATGCTGTTTCTTTTTTGGAGCCAACCAATCATGGACTGAATCCACCAAAATCATGAAATAAAATAAACCTCTCTTCCTTTAAGTAGCAGGTAGTAAGTATTTTGTTCCATTGATAGAAACATGACTAACACACTACCTTTCACTAAGCATGGATCTTACTTTGACCATGGATGAGTTTGTCAACATTTCCTGTTTCTTCCTACAGGTATTTTCTATAATAAAATCTTTGTACATTTATTTCCATTGGGGTAAATGCCAGGGGGAGTTCACAGAGTTATTGAATGTCAATGCTGAGAACAGAAGTATAAAATGCCGTGCTTATTTAGAAAAAAGTGTTTGAAAGTAAATCCAATGGACATGTAGTTCCATTATTCCAAAGTACAAATAAAAAAAAAATGAGTGCATATCTTCTACAAAATCACAAAAAAATCGTAACAATTGTATTGATAACAACCCCAACATGAAAATAAACCAAATGTTCCTTAGAAGGAGAATGCATGCATTTTGATACATTTATAAGATGAAATATAATTTAACAATAAAAATGAACTTCTGATACATGTAATAACATAACTGACTCTCAGATATGATTTGATGGATGTAATAAACTAGACAGCAAGATAATAGTCTGTGTGTTTCTTTTTATATGCAGTAAAAGAATCAATAATACTTAAGTCATAAAGTATTATAAAAGTAGTTTTTAACAGGTTGATGTTTACAGGTATGTGCACACAAAATTATTATAAAATAATGAATAAAATTATTGAATTAAATATTTGAAGATCAAGTCACTATATTTGACCATAGATTTGACACTTCTCACCTAAGAGATAAAGTTAACAGCAATATGTTCACTATAACATAGATACATATGAATAAAACCTCATTTTCCTGCTACATCTATTTTTGTAGTTGTTTGCTACTAAAATAAACTTACTTTTGAAGTATTATTCATGTCTTAGATCTCTGCTCCTTTATGTTTTTCTTTCAGGTTTACGTGAAAAGAAAAGGGATGACTTGGTGAGCTATAGGTAACATAGATGCCTTGACACAAAGACTATGTATCAGCAGTTTCTTAAGAACTACAGGGCCACCAAGTAGGAAAGCCCGTGATTTGACCTAGTAGGCAGATCCAGCAGTTATTTTTGGCACAGCACTCATCTCTAGCTACAGGGAATTGTACCTCATTCAAATCAAAAGCTGCTGCATGACGTAGAAGGACAATTGTTGAAGAAGTAGTGGAAATGCCATTCTGTCTTTCAGCTGCTATAATTGGATAGCTATATTTTGGGGTAAAATATGTTTAACTTCCTTCCTTATGGCTACTGTCAATTTTTTTTCTTAAGAGCTAGACATGGTTTGTGCTTGAAATGATTTTTTTTGTTACTAGACATAGGGTGTACTTTTTTCTTCTTTTTTTGTATCACTGCTACTAAAAGAGGTTCTTAGCTTTAAATAGAAATTTTATACAAAATTTATTCATGTCTTCTTATTAGTGTGAGCAGTTTTTCCACTTAATGCTGGTAAAATATGTGGAAATGACAGTACAAAATCATTTCTTGTGAGTGCCCCTTCAGAGAAAAGATCATTGTGGTTATTAAATGAACTTGCCATAATAGCTCTCTTTTTATTTGCATATTGAATTAAAATCTTTCAGAACAATGAGTTTTTATGAATTGTGTATAATTTATTAGCTTTCTTTAAAGGATGTGGGTCTTAGAATGACTATACAAAGATTCTGCATTCTCATAATCTGTTTTCCATCAACGTAGAAAGTAAATTTCAACAGTTGCTATAAATGGAGCAAAAACCTCCTGGAGATTTGACCTACCTATTCATGTATTCCTTGCAACCATAAATAAAATGAGAGATTTAGGATTGAAGTAAGTGTTAGGGCAGTGATTCTCAAAATATAGTCTGCAAATTCTTAATCACTTGGGGATAATTATTTAAGGTTATTACTTATTCAGGTTCCTGCCCCAGTCTTCTTACCTCCCCTCCACACACACCCACAAGAAAAATGTATGGATGTAGTGCTTGGAAATCACGTACTGAATCTGCTATCCCAGTGATTCTTAAATGTGTGTGTGTGCGTGCACGCATGTGTGTGTGCATGTATGTAGATGTTTGTTCTTTGGATGAATCAAGTATGATGGCTATCCTCATAAAACTATGTTTTATTATGCTGTCTTCACAATAAAAACTGACACTTAAAAGACAGTGAAAACATGAAACATGCAAAATTCTGATATTTGCTACTCAAACTGAGCCTTCAGAAACTCTGCCTATTGGTTAGTATTATACCACTGCAATAAGCAACTGTATTTCTTTGTCTTATTTTATTATTTAATGATATCTACAAAGAAGATATCAAGAATATTACAGAATTTGATTTTAAACCTGGTATAAGTGTTTGCTGTATCTTATAATGGAAAACGATGTTTTTTTAAAGTCCAAAATGAAAAAAACCATCATGGTATTTCTTGTTTATTTACTATTAATCCAAAATTATTTTTATTAATCACAGGAATACATAAGAATGCCTTCTTTAATTTTTTAAAGGCTCAAGTAAAATATGAGAATTTGAGACTTTTAGTTTTTCTCCTACAGTCATGATTTAGCTTCATATCTTGAAATTCTTAACAAACTTGGGACACATTTTTAAATCCAACATGAATGTGAGAAATTAAGGCAAAACAGCTCATTGTAAAATGATATTTCTCTTACATTTTGAAGTGGGTACAAGTAAAGTTGTTACATTTACCAGTTTAAGATGTGTGAGACTTGTCTATTATTAACGATGGCAGTTCACCTTTCCTAGGCTCCCAGTAGACATGCAGCTTTTTTCTACTTACTGAAGGAAGAGAATAAGAGCTGGAGAAGGAAATCCTTGCCTAGGATTCAAAATTCAGTGTCCTAAACACTTTTGGGTGCTGACCTGATTGTTAAAATCTTGTCCTTGTTTTTTATATTTGGAAGGACTCAACAGTGAAGTATTAGGAAGATACTCAGCTTCCCCTCTAACATTGAAATGGAGTGCAGCCCTGGTAGGTATAAAAATTCAGGAAAATTAGAAAATAGCCTGTTTGTATGTTTATCATCATCATCATCATCCTTGTAATAACTTCTTAGTGTTTTATTATTTATTATTATTCATAGCAATAGTAAAACACACAGCGAGGAAAAATGCTGTTGCCTCTGTTCTCTTCCTACTGTCCACTCATAAGTAATGATGTCTTAACTTCTTTGATGGGAAAGAGTATGTATCCTTCCCATAAGTGTTTTGAAGGTCAAATTTTTACAAGGAAATTAATAAAACACAAAAATAACCTTGATAATGTTTTGAAAGAGTACTTTGGCAGTATGAGGTGAGGTAATAACTATCTTTTTAAGAAAAAAAAGTCGAAATGTGGATGTCAAAATGAATGCTAATGAGATTATGTGTATGAAAATGACTAGCATTTATCGAAGTATTGGCTCTCAAAATTGTGACTGTACAGTTTACATATTTTGCATGTTTATAAATGCATATATACTTATATTACAATGTGTTACATATTAATTTATAAAATTAAATCTCTGTATACAGCCGTATATATCATAAGACACACATTCATCTTTGGGAAAGAGTGCCCCTGGCAAAACTGCTAAGTTTTATCATATACATCCAGATTACTTTAGACCTAGGACAACTCAATGACATTCCAGAACACTGCACACTCACAACTGAACAACAGTTATACTCCATGTTTCACAAAAAGAAACAGGCAATCAGGCATTCCCATCTGAATTCGAGTACATGAAGAAACCTTGAACTTGGCCATGGGCCAGCTGTGTGTTCCTCTCTTCTCCAGATCCTAGTTTTGCAGAGCAATATGAATCTGTTCTGTGTCCCATTGCCCCAGTAGAGTGCACTTCTCCTGTATTTGAGAATCAAATAGACCTTCCTTTTTCTCAATTTAGACATTGATGTGACAACACTTTTTAAATTTACCTTCTCTATAGATTTAAGGGCCAAAGGACAGACAGGGTCGACCTCATGAAACATGTGCAATGTAGCCCAAATAGAATGCTTGTGGTTAAATGATAGTTGACCCTATTTGCATTGCTGGTAATTTTAGAGTAAATACTGGATATCTGCATGTTCTTTTAAAGGAAAAGACAAGTTTTTCTTGTATCACTGGTTCTAGAGATCTGTTCGAAGAAAAATAAGGAATTTCTCATTGATTTGTCAGAAATATATCTTAGACTTGGAGAGGAGAATATAGTATTGACGTGATTGATACAAGCCTGAGTTCTGGTTCTGTTACTGACAGTTGAATGGTCTCTGAATGCGTGACTTGGTCCTTCAAATCTTCATATCCTCTCTGTTAGGAGAATGTAATCCATTCAAAATCCATTCAGACAACATATACTTTGCTAAAGACATGCCAAGCACATCGTGATGGAATATATACATAATACTGTTCCCAGGACTCAAAGGGACTAGGTTTTTAGGTTAGGGTCTGGCACATAAATGTCATTCCATAAATGCTCACTATTTAAAAAAATATTTTTTAAAATTATTCTCCTCTTTTAGAGTGTTTGTTGTTTGGTTGGTTGACTTGTATTCATCAAATAAAGTATCATACAGCCAATAACAAACATTGATTTATTTTTTAGTTTTTATTTTATTACCATGTGTTTGCAGTGCTTAATGATTAACATTCAGCATGAGCAGTTGGTACATGTACATAGCACATTTTAATTCTTTATTCATCCCTCCCCCTTTTCTTTATCCCTTCTTGCTATCTGAATGTCACCTTCTGATTTGCAAGGTATCTATCTCGTTTCCTATTGTCCATCACTTATATTTCTGTTTAATTTATTTATACATTAGATATAAAAAACCATGCTATATTTAAGCTTACATATACAATTTATTTCATTTAATATTATAGTAACAAGCTGAATCCATTTTCCTATGAACAATTTATGTTTACTTCATTATGTGAAAGTACGATATTTTCTTTATCTATTTATCTGTTGATAGATATATAGGCCACTTCTAAGATTAAGCTACTATGAATTGTGCTGTTGTAAACATGAATATGTTTGTATCACTGTAATATGCCATATTTAAGTCTTTTAGGAAGATATCTAAAAGGAAGATAGAAACATCTACATTTTATCAAGGAATCTCATACTGATTTCCATAGTGGTTGTACTAGTTTATAATTCCACCAACAACATAGAAGGGTTCCTTCTTCCCCATAGCCACAATATATTTAAACTCAATTCTATTTCATACTTGTTTTCTGTACTCATACTAGTATGGTAACTATTTTAATTAATATAAGTTTACAGTAAGTTTTAAAATCAGAAAGTATCATTACCTTCAACTCGTTCTTTGTTCAAAATTGTTTTGGTCATCAGGACTCCTTGCAATTCTATGTGAATTTAAGGAGTAGCTTTTGTAATAATGCAGAAAAAAAGGTAGAGGACTGCAAACTTTGTTAATAATTGTGTTGAATTCATAAATCACTTTGAGAAGTATTGACATGTTAGCAATATGAAGTCTTCCAATCCAAGGATGTGTGCTTACTTTTATTTAGGAGCTTTTTATTTTCTTTTAGATATTTGTTATAGTCACAACTATAAGCATATATGCATAGATAAGCATTTAAGCATTTCATTTCTTTGGTGCATAACTTTCCAGTGTCTGGAACAAAATAACTAACCCTTGCAATTTAAAAGAGAAGAGGTTTACTTTGGCTCATATTTTCAGAGGGGACAGCCCATTGTTGGTTGACTCTAAGGCAGAAATATCAAGGTAAAAGGGCATGATGGGAAAAAAACAGTATAACTCACAATGCCAGAAAGAAGAGAGAGAAAGAAAAAGAAAGGGACAAGATCATAACTTTCAGATCACTTTCATATGTAACTGCCTCTTCCAACCAGACCCACCTCCCAATAACACATTCAGGTAGGATTAATTTGTTAATAAACATAATGCCCCAGTAATCTAATTGCTTTCCAAAATTCTAAACTTAGAATCCATGAGATTTTGAAGAACCTTTTTTTTCTCTAAACCATAACATTCCACCCCTGGTCCCAAAAAGGTTCAGACTCAGCTCCATCTCATTATGCAAAATGCATTTAGTTCATCTCTATGAGTTGCCATAGTCTTAGAGGTTCCAGCATTGCTGAAAAGTTGGAGTCCAAAATCTCCCGTGTGACTCAAGGGTTAGGGTTAACTGTAAACCTCTAGAAAAATATAAAAGAAACTCAAGTACTTCCAACATGAAGTGGTATAGGGTAAACATTCCCATTCCAAAAGGAAGAAAGAGGGGCTGAGAAAGGGATCAGGCCAAAGTACGGCTAAACATGAGGAGGGCAAACATAAGTCTTATGGCTCGAAGTTCAGCACCCGGATCATGTGGCGATGAGAGGTAAACTCCAAAGGGCCTCTGGGGTACTATCCTTTTGGCCTCGGTATCAGTAGCCCACACAGCCTATTTGGCTGCCCCTTTTCACTGTTTACAGCTTTTTTCAGCAGTTTTTTCCACATTCTTCACATCTTCATTTTTCTGGGGCTTGCACAACAATTTTGGCTTTACACTCAGAGTTTTGTGTATCACGCTTCTCTGCCTCACATTTTTGTCTGGCCTTTCAGACTTTCTTCTGAAATCTGTTAGAAGTCTCTGTGCACTGGGGCTTGAATTTAAGCAGCAGAATAGACCCATGGTCCCTTCAGTGCCAACATCTGGGAGTGGAATGAAGAAAACGCTGTCCCCAGTTGCAATAGACAGTTGGCAATTGAGTAACCAACTGGGGGGAACTTGACTGCAAAGTAGTAGAAGATCGAACCAGATTCTTAGAAATAGAACCTGGAACCCAGAGAATGTCAAAAGTCAGCCCTTAGCTGTAGCTGCAAAGGACCGAGAGCAACCCCCTAGTTTGTGGGGATGATAAAGGCACTGCCTCCTGCCCTTGGACCAAAGCACAAGCAGGCCAGTGACCTTGGGTGATGATGGGGCAAGGACATTCCCTCACTCCTACCCTGTGACCTATAGTGCTAGCAGGCAAGCAACACTACCTGCTTGATGACCACCAGGTAAATGGTCTTGGCTAACTGCGGACAAGGGACTCCTCTTACCCTACCACCATCTTGTATGAGAGGAGTGAGCTGTGTGGCCAAGATAAGCTGCACACTCCGCAGAAATCCTATTGCAGATGTGGTAAAATTCTTCAGGGAAGATTCTGGCATTGACTAGTGAACTAACACCAAACTGGGGACACCAAAGGATTTTTTTTTAAATAACATTTTTTACTTTTAATTTTTAAAATTTAATTTAATTTTTTCAGGATAGTTTGTGTAAGTTTTGACTTTTATTGTTTGATTAGTTTTCTCTGTTCTATCTCTCTTTTCACCAGTCTTTCAGTACTCTCTCAGATTTACAGGTGAATGAACAGTCTTGAGTCATTCTGTTCTGCCTTATATTCTTTCGCTTTCTCCTTTATTCTTTCTCTCCTGTTCTCTTCCCCAGCTTTCCAGCACTTGGGTGATCATCCTTAATCCTTCAACCTTGCTTCTACTATGTTTTTCTTCTACTGTCACTTTGTTCTGTCACCTGTAAATCTTAAAGTTCTCTTCCACACAGGCTAAAATCATCCTACCAAGGGGAAACCCACTGAATACAAATTCCTGCTTTATGTTGGAGGTTGTTATATAACTATAGCTCTTGCTGCTATGGTTAGAGATACAAAATTAGTAGTCACCACAGTTTATCAATTTCTAGGCTATACTTCATGATATCATATTACCAATTGTACTACTTTAGTCAAGATACCACACATTTTTGCAATTGTTCACCTTTGTATGAAAATACTGTGATAATCTGGGGTCACAATTATCCCCATAGCCCAGTAGCTGGGTGCTGAGTCAAATAGAGAGCAACACATTATCCATAATAAAATGGGAAGATAGAATCCTGGGACAGACACAAAGACCAACAGATAGCTACACCTAGATGACATCTCAGAGGAACAGACACTTGTTAGGGAAGCTTCGATACCAGTGATAAAACTACTTAACATAAAAATACAAGCAATAACACAGAAGACAAATTGAAATTAAAAAACAGAAAATGACAAGACACTAGAAAATGCAGTCCTAGACTTTCATCCCACCAAGGACAGATCCAGGGAACAATGAGATAGAAGAAAACAGATGCTATCCACCTGAATTCACTGGAATGACAGTAGAAGAAATTAAAAATATATATATACAGATTCACATTTGTAAATATTGTATTGTCTTCCTAGTGTAAAAAAAATAATAATTTTTAAAAAACTGAAAGAGTAATAAGATCCAAAATGTACAATAGATATTATAATAAGGAAAGGGAAAGAAAGTGCTGAAAATTAAAGAACAGTTGGAATAGGGGAAAGAAGAAACAGAAAAAGGAAAAGATTGTATGTTTGTAGATATACATGTATAACTGTATGAATGTGTAAGTATGCAAGATAGATAACTATACTTCTAATTCTCTGTTAGTTCATCAGAAAGAATAGTTTGCGTTGACATTGTTTGATTGCCTGATCATTTTTATGCCTAGATTTTGTAACTTGAACAACAACTTTTAAGATAACAATATGTAATATATTGACTAGTATTGATACCTTACTTTTTTTTGAAATTCTGTATTACTTCTACTTTTTTTCTGTTTTGCTTTTTTAAAATAAAAAATATACATGAGGCTATAGAGGATATCAAAACAGAAATAATTTCACAGATAAAAAGGAATGACGACTATAATGAAGGACTTGTTTTTCAAATCTAGAGTAGATATAGATAAAGAAGTAGAGGAGCATAGAAACATAATGGAAACCATGAATTCCCAACATATAAAAAAATGGAATCCATGAAATAGATTCAAATAGATAGCCAGGAAATTAAAACTTACATTGAAAGTTTGCAAAATCTTATGGAGAATAGTATATCCAACCTAGAAGATAGGATCATGGTTAGCAATCATGAAAAGAAAGATCTCTTAAAGATAGCAAGAAAACATGTAAAAACAATCCAACAACTTCAAGATGATGCAAAGAAAAACAATATAAGACTGACCTGAGTCAATAAAAAAGTGTAGGAGTCAGCGCAAATGACACAGAAAAACTGTTTACAGAATTAACAGCTGACAATTTTCCAAGCATAAAAAAGAATCTGACATGTAGATAAATGAGGCATACAGAACTCCAATTAGTCATGATCAAAATAATTCTATACCAATGCATATAATAATCAAGATTTCAGGAATTCAGCACAAGAATGGAATATTAAAAACTGTTAGAGAAAAGAAACAGGGAAAACCCATCAAAATCACAGCAGACTTCTCAACACAAACCCTTAAGTCAAGGAGAGCTTGAGGTGAAATATTTCAAGCCCTACAAGAACACAACTTCCAACCAAGATTGATGTATCTTGCAAAATTATCTTTTAGAATTAATGGAGAAATGAAATATAATACTTCTATGAAAAAGAACAACTGAAGAAATTCATGACAACAATTCCAACCCTATAAAGAGTTTTGTAGGATATTCTAGAAAGAGAAAACAAAACCCACAACTCCAAGTGTGCCAACTGAAAGAAGCCATCAGGCAGGGGAAGCAATTAAAAGGAGGGGAAAGACAGGGAAACACCAACAGTAAAATTATATGACAAAGACAGGCTAATACATATCAGGCATAGCCATCAATGTAAACAGTCTCAATTCACCAATCAGAAGAAATGGACTGGTAAAATGAATCAGGACACAAGATCTAACAATGCTCTGCATTCAAGGAACACATTTATCTCAAGAAGAAGTTTTTAAATTGAAAGTCAAATGATGGAGAACAATACTCCATGTGACAGAAACCCAGGAAAAAGTAGAGGTAGCTATTCTATTTACAGACAATGTGAACTTTAATCCAAGACTGATCAAGGGAGAT